>JANHZU010006309.1:36429-55766 GCA_032468055.1 Acrochordus granulatus | reverse complement strand
GCTCATTGGAGGGACAGATATTGAAGCTGATGCTCAAGTACTTTGGCCATATAATGCATAGAGAGGACTTATTAGAAAAGACTGTGATGCTGGGAAAATTGAAGGGAAAAGATGAAGGGGATGGCAGAGGATGAGATGGATAGATAGCATAGTCTGTGCAATGGGTGTGGGCTTGGGAAGATACAAGAAGGCAGTGCAGAAAAGGGAGGCCTGGCATACTGCAATCAATGGGGTCACGAAGAGTTGGACATAACTGCATGACTCAGCAACAACAACATATTATGATAAGTTTGCTGAAGGGGAAATAAATATTTCTCAGACCTCCCTGTTCTCAGTATATTTTCACCTACTGATATAAAGAGGAACCATATGTCTGGTCAATCAAAATGTCCAGTTCATCAGTGTTTCTTTCAATATCCCAGCATACATGAATCACATTAAGATTTAAATACTTTCTATTACTACTACAATGAATTTATATTATTTGGGAGATTTAGATTCTATAAAGACTTATATATAAAATATAAAGTCCCATATATTATGTAACTATAATTTGTATAAGTGCATATTATACATATGCACTTACATATTTCATATCTAATATTTCATTCTATTGTGGACTGTTTTATTGTAAGTGTCACAAGCAGACATAGTTAGAAAAAATAGCTTCATATTAAATTGGAATTTCCTTGCATGTGAGAAATAAATACAAGCATAATCATAGGGATTTTGTGTATGAATTACAGCACACTAAAGACTTATCCCATATCTCCAAATTACTTGATAATAGAATAAGAAGAACCCTCAATCCTATTCAATTAAAACTCATTCCTTAATTGCTCCATAAAGAAAAAATGGATATATACGTACTATGAAGTTTTCACATAATGTGGTATTGCAGTATGAACTTTGTTATAGGTAATTAAGTCAATATAGGGATTGTCTAGATCCTCAAAATTCTCTGAACCAACACAGCCTCTGTTTGGATGAAAAAGTGAAAAAAATGCATATTTACCTGGTTGAATTGTCTGGGAACAGCTATTTTCAGGATGAAGAAATCTATCAGTGCTTGTAGCAAACCCCCACAACACATTATCATCAAACAGGTTTAAGGAAGCTAAAAATAATAGGAAATAATTTGGATGAATTGCCCCCAAAGCAGAAGAGAGCATTTTGTTCAAAGTTGAGAAAGTGTGACAAATTTAATCAGGCCAACATAACTGGGGACTTACAATGCCATAGAGACTGTTAATCTATTCTTGGTTACATGGATATGTAGATAACCATCCAAACATTTTTTTCAGACCAATGATTTTCTCTTGGATTTTGTCATTAATAGAGAATTCAGGAAAGAGGGCATGGTCCCATGTGATACTTATGAACCTCTACAAATGTGATGGTCTTTTTGTCAATTTTTTTTTTAATCTGGCAAATATTTTCTACCTTATCTTGATTCCATGGTCTAAGTTTCTGAACTCACCATATTTACACATGCCCATTTTTCTATTAAATCTCAGAGTTATATATTGAATCAGAAACTTTAACTTACGTGTAAGAAGGGAGATGCTGAGTTCGAGAACTTGGGCTAACACTATCAAAGATGAAACATCTTAAATTACCATAATATTAATATAAAATTATTTAGTACAAAATATAATAGTAAAGGCCCAATTATATATATTACACTTACTGAGCAAAGAGTAAATGCCTTCACAACAGTTCCAGCACAGCCCAAACAAATGTTCTTGGAGTGCAAGGCATGAAGATAGTAGACCCAAAAAATGTGTGTGCAATGTATAAAAGTATACAAAAGAGCATTTTGATGGCACAATGTTGCTTTAGTCATCATGCCCTTCCCATCTACTCCCTGCAGACTCCATTGTATCCATACATCTGGCTTATCCTGGTGCAAGAACAGCCCATCAGTTTTTGAATTTACAGCATTATCCTCAATGGCTAACTCACTGTCAAGGTAAACTTTATTTCTCTTTTCTTTGTTTCATGTCAAAAGAGTATCTTCCAACTTCTACTGGCACAACCAGCACTCTGTAGTGCAGTCTGGTTGCTACACTATGTAAGAGATATCCACCCTCTCCTCTAGAAACTGGTTGCTGCTCTCCACATGCATTTCATCCTTGGTTACTGTTTCTCTGGTAGAATGGAGGAACACTGGATCTTTTATTTAACTAGCTCACTAGTGGGCCTTCTTTTTTACAACTTCATTAGCAGAATTGCAAAACTATTGATCTTTCTTTTTAACCAGCTGAAATTGAAAGTATTCTGCCAGTTTTCTACCTAACTCTGTAATAGGAAGAATAGTAAAATTATTATGTTTTATTTATTGGTCTGTGGATATATAATCTTTTCACATTTATTGCAGAATAACTACAAGATAAATTTGATATTTTTACATTGGTCCAGAACTGGGAGTAATGACTAATTCAAAGAACTTTTCTGAAGGGGAAAAATGTGCTACAAGGCCAGGGAATCTGGATATAAAAGACTACAGATTTAATTTCACCCACTACCTTGCCTTTCTTGTATTAAGCATCAACAGTTCCAGCAAATGATCAACAGCACTGAGTATGGTCATAGGCCAGAATCACTGGTGGGCACTTCTTTATATTATGTGCCAAGATCACCAACTATAAATGCCAGTAAAAGATGAATGCTGAAAGCCATTAAAATAAATAGGAGAATATTAAGCTGTGATGACTTGGTTAATGACTTTCTTAAGTCTTATTATATTGGAGGATTTTTTTTAAAAAATGTCAACTCTCCAAAGTTAAAAGATGCACATGACTCTTAGAACTTTAAATATATCATTACATAAAGCAGAGAACAAACACATACAATATCTGTGAATATTGTAAAATTATAGAAAAATGAAACTCACAAGTTTATTGGCTTGCATGGTACTGTAAAGGTTCTCCTTTGAAATCTATCCCAGAGTCCTCCAACAACCTAGCATAATTAAAGTTGGGGGTTTTCTATGTGATTTGGTATATTCAATTGTCATTACTATTTTTACTGTATCATTGCATTTTTCATCATAACAAAAGACTTTATATATTGTAGTTCAATTGTTATAGACTCAAATTTTCTGGTCATCATGATTGCAGATATACTGCATGTATTGCAACACAGTTTATGCAATTTTTTCCAAACTGAATGAATCAAAATATCATAATAGATACAATTAGTAAATAGAAAGGTAGAATGAGATCTTTTTAGGGAGTCCTTAAAGTGGCAGATTGTAATTTTAGCCTTAAGATCCTGATGAGTCACTGAGGAGGAGATAATTTCTATCTTAACTCCAATATAGGTTTCCTTCAATTGAGTGAAATCACTGATCATGAGGGGATTAAAGGCAGAGAAGAAGAGATTTCTTGAATACTCAGAGAGATGGCTTTTAATAATTATAAATACTTTTTGGTTAGTGTAGTTTCCTTTACCCAAGGGATTTATTAAACTTTTTGCTAATATGTAATTATTGCAAGTATTATATATGAAATCTAATAACTTTTTGTCAATATTTAATTATAAAATATGGCTGGAATAAATGAGTCATTATTTTTAAAGTTTCACAGTTCCTTCTTTCAGTAAAGCAGAGAACCCTCAAGGCAACTTATGACTTTATCCCTGCAGTGCTTCTAAGTCAGGGATGGGCAATTATTTTTTGCAAGGGGCTACTTGGGAAACTGGAACTGTTGTGGAGAGCCAATAAATAAGTTAAAAATTTTGAGAGGGGGGAAGAAAAAAGAGGGAAAAAAGGAAGGAAAAGAGGGAGGGAGGAAGGGAGGAAGAAGGAGGGAAGAAAGGAAGAAAAAGGGAAGGAGGAAAGGGTGGAAGGGGAAGGAAGAAGGAAGGGAGGGAGAGAAGGAAGGAAGGGTGAAGGAAGCAAAAGAGAGGGATTGAAGGAAGGAAAGAAGAGGAAAGAAAGAACAGAGAGAGGGAAGGAAGGAATCTTAAGGAACAGCTGGGTGAGGCCAAGACCCAGTGAGGATGCCATAGTGAATATTTGCCATTAGCCTGCTGCCTCAGGTGCCCATGCCTCCGCACCTGGGCAGTACGCTCAGTATCTCAAATCAAAAAGCCCCTACTTGGCTCCAGCACAGCCAGTGCCCACCCTTCCTGGCCTGGCCCTTGTCCATCTCTCTTCAAGCACTCTGCAGAGCCTTGTCCTACTCGGGCAGACTCTGGCCAGCTGGCCCTCCTCCAGAATCCTCATGCAGGCCAGATGAGGACAGCCAAATTGCCAGATGTAACCCACAGGCTTTAAAATGTCTAGATTTATTCTAATTAGACATATTTTCTTCTCACCCCTGCTCTTATTCCATAATTAAAATACTGCCTGCCTGTCTTGATTATTTCTACCTCAGTTTACTAACAAAGACTGTGGAAACTGAAATACATATATGTTTGGGAATGTTTAGAATTCACAGGGAACTCCTTGTCAATTAGCGCCTGCATTCCAGGCCGTTAGTTGAACACTGAGAACTATTAGCCAATCACTATCTGATTGTAATCACCAGCTGATTGTTCTCTTTTGATAATGAATATCTCCTCCACTCACTTTGGATTTACCAATACAAATCCTTTTTTTCTCATAAAAAAGGAAAATATATTAAAATGATCATTTTTGCATGGGGTATTATGCTAGTAGATTTTCTCCTTATGCTATCAAGATAGTATTTCTATAGTAGCATCATGCTTGTCTTTGTTTCTTTCTTGTAGGATTAGATAGCTAAAGAAAAACTCAAGTTATTTGTTTTGATCGAGGCCTAACTTTGCCATCACCCCATCATGGTAGGATCCAAAGGGACCAGAGCTGGGACAAGTTAGGCTTTGCTCCTATCACAGCTGAAGATGCACGGGACTCAATCTTAGGGTATTTGGTATAGTAAAGGATGTGATCTACCACTGCACTTTAGTCCTGTGTTTGCTAAGGAAACATATAATGAAATGGACTTCACAGACTTGGCTAATTTCTGCTGCTGGTTCGTATCTCTTGCTTCTGGAAGTATCAGCTGTGGATTCTAATGCTGAATCTGGAGGCTTGACTTTGGGAGATAACATATAATCCCAGGGAACTTCTTCATATCCTCTAAAGCACTCATTAAAATGAAAGAAAAATTATTATTATTACAAGTAGTTTATAAAGCAAAGTCACTCAAATAAATAACCAGAAAAGGAATTCTCTCCAGATAAATACATTCTATGGGGATGAAATATGACTGGCCAGAAGATAGAAATTTGACAGTTAAGAATGATGAAAAGCTGTGGGTGAATTGGAATACATTACTTTTAAGATCAATTTCAATCCTATGATCACTTTTTTACAACTTAACCAACATCTGCACTGGTATTAATAATAACTACAGTATCTAAGGAAATGCACCCATATTATTAGCCTCACTCAAGAAAGGAAATATGATATACAGCATTTTGCCAATGGATATGATCAGTTACAAGAGGAGCACACAAAAAAACATAGAAACTCAGTATCATAACATTCTTCCTTATGAGAAACAGAAACTCACCTCTGAATTGTTGATGTATACATATACTTCCGAGCTCTCTCATCTCTGCAGGGTTCAGAGGAAGTGTCACTTGACTTAATAAGAGAATACAAATTTAAGCATATAGAAAATAATGCAGTGATCATCAGTTGAAATGTTTTCCAGACTAATTCTGAAATATGTATAAACATTCCTACCCTGCTCCTGTGCTTTGAAAAAGGATACAGAAAAAGAATAAAGCTAATTTACAGTGCTCAACTTGTGATGGTATTTTAATTATCTTTTTCAGCCAATTACAGTATTCCTTCAAATCTTCTAAACATAATTATTAAATAAAGAGCCTGCTTCCTGCTTGATTATTTATTAAAAGCTTTGCCTACATTTGCTGTTTAGGACTCAGTTAAAAGCAATCAGGTCCAGAAAAAAATAACAATTCTTATGTTGTTTGATCTTGTAAGGAATTCACTGCTAGTTCATACTCTGGACTATGGCGATGACTGCATTTACAAATGTTTATAGTCAAAAATCACTTAAAAATAATTGAAGATACAATTTTTTAAATGGAAATATTGCAGGAAAATATGGTTGGATAAATAGTTCTTAGATACTTCAATTATTTGAACATGCTGAATATCTTTCTCAGCTGAATTTTTTATTCTCCGTGATGGCATCTATTACTGTTGTGAGGAAAATAAGCGTTAGGAACATTATCATGTACTGCTTTGAATTGTACAAATCAAGGCAAAGTAATTTGCTGAGATGGGTGAATATGCAAATAAATAAGTAAATCTAATAATAAATAACAATTTGATGAGATACCTTAAAATAAGTTCTGGAATTGGGTAAAATGAAATTCATCAGAACAAGTTTCACTGGTAGAGACTCTTTTGTTATATGAGGTCTTTTTTCATCATTGCTGAGAATCCATTTATGAACACTGAAAGTTGGGTTGACAATATACCCAGACACTATGCAACTGGAGCATGAAAACGTTTAGGGTTTATTTTTTTATGTTTTTGTGCCTACTGGATACAAAGTGAGAGGGAGTTTATTGTTGAACCAGTTTCTAACATCAAGACTTGAGTGGGTCTCTCAGAAATTTGCCCACCTGGGTTTTGGGTTTGCTCTCAGCCACAGGGGTAGGAATGGCAGTTGTCACACGAGTCATTATGTGCCTCCAGGGGCTCTCAGGTTCAATAGATGGGAGTGGTGCTGTTGTGCCATCTTTTCTGATATATAGCATATTCTCCGAGTTGTTGAATGCTGTGCAGAGTTGTTAATTGAGGCTCTGAGGCTTTGATTCTTGAAGATTTCAGTTTACTGATGGTGCTGAATCCAAAGCGGCTCAGGAATTTATGGTCATAATGGACTTGTCCTAAGACATCATGGGCTTGACTTACTGGGGTTGCACATCATGGCAGGTTAAATATGATCTGGTTTTGGAGGAAATTGCTATTTGTTTTTTGCCATAATCAGATCATTTTCTGATCATTTTTAACTCACAGGTATCACCCCAGTGAGAAACCACTCTACCACATAGGGAGATTACCTGTTAAATTGGCCCATGCCTGGCAACTGATAGATCTGGCTGGATTCCAGAGGGAACTTGAGATTTGCCACAAGGTCTGTTAGATGGCTTTGCTGAGGCCTTGGTCACTGCCTGGAATGGGCAGATGGCAGAAGCATTAAGCAAGATTATGCAGCCTCTTTTCTTGCACTGATCCTGGAATGCGTCTGGGTTCTCTGAGAAGCTCCAAGGAGTTATGGGAGATGAAGCCAAGGAAGAGATGCTTGGAGCATGAGTAAAGTCAAATGTGGATACATGTAGTGGTGGTGCTCTTTCCAAGAAATAAGTCTATGATCTACTTCATCAAATGCCTTACTGAAGTCTATGTATACCATGTCTCCAGTATTTCCTTAGTCCACTAATTTGGTCATTTTATCACAGAAGGCAAAAACTTTGTTTGGCATGAACTGTTTCTAACAAACCCATGATGGCTTCTTGTGATTGCCTTATTCATTTCTAGGTGTTCACAAATCTGCTGCTTGATTATCTTTTCCAGGATTTTTCCAGGTATTGATGTCAAGCTGATTAGTTTGTAGTTTCCTTGATCCCCCTTTTCCTTTTATCAAGATTGGAACCACATCAGCTCTTTTCCAGTCCTCTGGAGCTCTCCTGCAGCACAAGAGCTCTGAAAGATTTCATTCAGTGGTTCTGAGTTTACATCTGCCATTTCCTTTAATACTCTGGTATGTAAACCATTTGGTCTAGGTGATTTGAACTCATCTATAGCAGATAGGCATTTTCTTAACAATTCTTTGCCTATTTTGATCTGCAGTCCTGTTCAGACTCCCATGGTATTGTTTTTGAAAGTATGGGTTATTTTTTCCTTTTGTGTAAAGACAGATAGAAAGAGGATATTGAGTATTCTCCTTTCTCCCTGCTGCCTGTCATCTGCATGCCATTTTTCCCTTTAGCAAACCAATCATTTGACTTTTTTGTTGCTCCTTACACAATAAAAGAAACTTTTTAATTATAATTGATTTGTTTTTGATGAAAGACTGGAAAATTAATTAAGGATAAAAGAATAATGAGCAATTCTGCTCACTCAAACAGATTATTTTTTGTATATCAAGCAGATCTTTGTAATTTTTTCCTAAAATTGGTAATCTATTTACTGGGGAAAAATATAAATCTAATAAATAAAATAAAAACATCAGGATTTCATGCTTTACTTTCTGGGATATGATCTGTTTTAAGACTGATGATATTTCTAATAACTATTTTATTTAAATATTATTGTGCAAAGCTAACTATGTTCTTATATTTTTGTTCCATTTTAGTTCTTTGAGATACAGATGCCACCATTGTGGAGATAGATATTTAAGCCACAATTTATAATCTTTTGTCCACCTGGTTATACACGTGTCTCTAAAGTTAAATGGAATTTTACATTTTCCTTTTTCTTATTTTTATTACAATTATTTTTTTAAACTGTCTTTTTTGCAACTTGAAAAAAGGAATGTTTGTGTGTGTCTGTTTTTTCTCACTTTAAAAAAAGTGAGTGGCCATAGAGCTACTTATGATATCTATACCTAGCTAACTGATAAGCACTCAGGCTGTAAGATGCCCTACCTCTCTCACAACCAGTGTCAAGGAAGAAGAAGCCAAATCAAGGCATTTTCCTCTTCTCCAGGACAGGGGGCAGAGATAGTACAAACTTTTGTATTTCGGTAGAAAGATGGGACTAAATAACCATTCATAAATTCATCACACTAATATATGTTAGCTGTGAAGTACATATGAACTCAGTTTAAGCTTAGTAGCATGACATACAAGAAGGAGCATGAAAAAATAGTGAACAAACAAACAAATCTAAATAATGTGTCCTTGGAGATGCAAATAATACAAACAGTTTGAAATTAGACCAGGAACTGGCCATTTGGTGAAAACTGCATATCAAGCAGTGAAACTTGTCTAACTAGCAAAGATAGAAACTAACAAGTGCACAACAGAAGTGGAGAAAAAAAAGAAATGCTATAAAAAGAAGGTTGGAAAGGGACCTGATTGTGATACACACAATCATCTTGATTATGCTGTCTTCATCACTTTCAAGTTTCTTGATCAGTTACTCTACAGAGATTTGGTAAGGCATTTGTTTGAATGCCTTAACAAAGCCTAAATATAATGAAATCAATAAAGTTACGAAGTTAACTCAGAATGTATGCGGTGTATCATTTAGCATAAGTCACTTGCCTGTCCAAGATCACAGAAGAGTAGATATTTCACTGAAATATTTGACTTTGTTCCCTTTATAAACTCCCAATCACTAACCAAGGCTGAATCTCCAGCAGCTTCAAGATACCTGTTTATGACTGGTCTCAAACAAGTGGGGAGAGCAGGTTATGTGTGCTTCAATGGGTGGCACAAACACGACTGATCACTATAAATAATAGGAATCATCTCTATTATGTTAAATTTCTCAACTAGATTATTGACATTTTATAATGGGCAACAGTGGGATGAATCCTATCTTTAAAAACCATTTTCATATTTAAATGTTTGTGCTTGCTGTCTGTACTTTGTAAAGAGCCTTTCCTAGGAAGCTTTGTTTTAATTTTATGTAGCCAAACCAGGATATTTAGATAACATATCTGGTACTGCTGAAGTATTATGTATAGCATAACTGCATTTCAGTAAAGTTGCACATTACACATCCCCATTTAAAACAACTGTTTATTCCTGTTAAAGAAAATTCTTGCCACTCCTCTTCTTTTGTTAGAGTTCTCTCATATTATGCCTCACAAAGCTTAGTCACTGTCCACAAGTTATTTTTTGGGAATGTAAAGGGAAGAGACCATAAGCCTAATCATGATTCCTGGCCCCAGAATTAAACAAACATTTCCTTCCCACGTATCCATATATGTACTGCATATTCATTTTATGTATATATAGGTTAATTTTGTCTTTTTTCTGGATATTTAACTTTTGTACAAACTTCCTTGAGTATTCAAAACCTACAAGCTTAAGTCCTTGTTCTAAAGAGAACTATTTTTCAAGATATATCTTGAAAGATAGAAGGGGAATTTTTTGATTAATAAGCATTCCATTCAGTTTCATACTCTCCATACATATTTTCTGTTGTAAATTGTAAAAAAAAGTAGTGCTCCACAGCATTACATGACTAAATTCTTATCAGATGGAGAAAATAAGTTTACATATACCTGTGATTAGGATTTGGCCATAAAAATAGGTATAGGTATAAGTAAATTAGTATTTATCTATTCTGGGGCTAATCCCTCCTTAGAATTCTTTATCTTGGGTGTAAACCCATCCTCTTCCTTGGTCATCTGCATGAAAAACGGTCGACTATGAGAAAGGATGTTCAAATGGTCAGCCACAAAGTTACTGCTCTTTCTGGAAGAAACATATCAAATGGCCATCACAGTAAGTATATAAAAATGAAGCCGATATATGGTCATTCTGCAAGAAGATGGGAAGGGGCTAATGGATGAAAAACTTTTAGCAATATCTTTTAGTTATTATTATTATGATCCTGGTTAGAATGAATGTTATTGATTTGAAGCAGTAATAGTAAAGACATTTACCTGAATATTTGGGTCCACATGAAATACAAATGTATGAGATGTAACATTTTCTTTAGCTTGAACCGGACTTGGTATAACATTTACTGGACTTGTCCAACCTGAAAAAAATTTTGAACTTTTTGCACTAAATGGTATTCATGGTACTGAAGTTCCAAAAATGGACTTCGTATTAGTGATAATCACAATATGCCATATATAACATTTATGAACTATTATTTTAATGACATAAAAGTCATTAAATGAGTAATTATAGCTGGCAACTTCAGTGGTGGATTTACATATTGTACCAAGCTGCCAACAATGGAATTCAAGAAGAGAAAGAAAGGAGAATAACTGAACAGTTGTTTATTTTGAAACACTATTGTTCAGTTATACAGAGTAAAAGAACTGCTGAATGTAAGGGATGTGGGGGACTGAGGGATGTGGGGGACATGTGGACAAATGCAAGAATTGTGGAGGACTGAGTGACAGCTTCCTGCTGAATAAATTTATGAAAAATATAAGAATGAACTCACTTAAAGTGGTAAACAGGAAGACAGCGAAGGAGATTAAGAGAAGCCCATAACAAATCCTAACTCAACACATGATTAATTTGAGAAATGAGTATAATAAAAGATTTATATTGGTGTTGCACGAACACAGTGGTCAGCAGCATTCTTCTGCAGAGAAGATAGTGGCCATGTCTGTGAATAGATGGAGGCAATTCTCTCCCCCTCCATAAGTGAATATTTGAGAAAATGTTTGAGGTTAACTCTTGGGGAAAGAAAGGAAAGCGTAGCCAAAGACTATGGGACTATGCTCTGCATAGTCTCATAGAACCTCTTGTGATTGGGGAAATAAATGCTTATAGAAGGAAGAAGAAGAAACCTCAGCAGCAAAAGCTTATAAACATAAAACACTAAAATTATTGGAACTCATTATAATTACAAATTTAAATTCTTTCTTAAGACCACCACAGTCAGATAAAGATATTTATTTTGGGGACTACAGACAAGATGTTTTTGGATGGAGAGACACATGGATGTATATATACATTTAGTAGTCGTGAAAGTGAAAAAAGGACATCACTAAGGAAGAGTTCAAGAAGATAGCTTAGAATTATAAAGATTATATAAACAAAGTTAAAACTCAAAATGAGTTGAAGTTGATAAAAGGTACTAAGAACAAAAAACGGTATCTTCAAATATGGTAAAATAAAAGGAATAAGAAGAATATATATTAGTTGCTTAATCAGTGGCAAAATGCTTAAGAAAGAAAGAAACAGCAGAACTATTCAACTCTTATTTTCACTCTTTTTTTTAAGACATTGGTATCACCAGGAAATTAATAGTTAGCAGAGATGAAGGGGCAGGACTGAAGTTAGAAACTGACAGAAGCATAGTTAAATAATATATATTTATTCTGAATTAGTTTAGATGCACAGGGCAAGTGCATTACATCATAGGCTTTTGAAGGAACTTGCTAACATGTAGCAACTGCAGAATCTTGGACCTGGCAATCTGCTGCTTGCCCCTCCACTCACAGCTCATGGGCTGTATGAAAACAAGCAGCAGGATGGATTTGGCCCATGGGCTATAGTTTGCTGACCCCTGCACTGGGAGATAGAAATAAAATTTAAGATTGTTTTTGATAAAGAAATTGCCTGAATAAAGCTGAGCAGTAATAAATACAAAGCACTTTATGAAACAAAGTGGACATATATCCTCAAATACTGTACATGGTTAGGTTTGACATACATGGATATAATGAAATTCTATGAAGAAGGGTTAAAGGAACTAGGAACTTTAGCTTTGAGAAAAGTTAGTGGAAACTAGGCAACCCATGACCTGTTGGGTCACGGTTTTAGAGATATTTCCTTTCCTAAACAGAGAAACAAAATGACCACAAATAGCAAAAAAGCAGTATGAGGGAAGTGACTTCTAACTTCCTGCCAGCTTCCTCACTGAGTTTTCTTATGCATCAGAAATCTTCCCATTCCTTCTTCCCTTCACCTTCCCTTGCTCCTCCGTGTTACCTATCACTGTCATTATTTTCCTTCCTTTGCTCCCTTCCTTCCTCCTTCCCTTCCCTTTCCAGCAGGCAGATAAAGTGCTGCTGCTAAATGGAGGAGGGCACACGAGATTGCGAAACTGACTGGGAAATTGTCCCAAAACATAGAAAATGAAGCAACCCAACAGTACAGCAGTATCCAGTAGCGCTGAAGCAGCCACAACTGTCTCAAATTTCTTTCCCTCAGGAGTCCATTTAAAGTACCTTGAATCAAAAATTGTTGGCCTATGATGCATCATTTCACTCAGTTAAAGATCATGATGAGAATTTTATTATGTAGATAGATATGATAAAATTCTATGATTATTGAAAGAATGTAACAAAAAAGAGAGTACATTACCTATTCTTTTTCAACCCTGGATAAAGTAATGGGCTTAAGTAACAGGAAGGCAGATTCCAGCTAAATATTAGGAAAAATATTCTTAAGATTTCATAAGTGAAAGCTAATGAACAGCATTAGTTACAAGAAAGGTTGTGAGTTCCCTTTGTTAGATCAATTCAAGCAAATTTTGATCAACTGCGCTGAAAAAATGTTTTCACTTGAACTGCTGCACAAAACAACTGATTGAATTCTCTCTCTGATCATCTCAACTTGCTGTTTTTCATTAATGTCAAAATATGCAGAAATTCTGCACATAGTGTAGTTGGCCCTTTAAAAAAATAATTTAACATCCAGATTTCAAAACTTGTAAGATTTTAGAAGCTTAAGGTAGATGGGCAGACAAATGATAGACAGACAAAGATCAGAAGCACTCCAGTTTGGTGTAATGATTAAAACATCAGCCTAGAAACAGGGAGACCGAATTCTTGTCCTGTCTTAGGCACAAGCTGAATGGTCTTGGGCCAGCCACTTTCTCTCAGCCCTAGAAGGCAATGCCAAATCACTTCTGAAATACCTTCCCCAAAAAAACTGCTGGTACTTGTCCAAGCAGTCCCCAGGAATTGGATAAGATTGAAAAGAAGAATTTATTTACCTCCAAGTTTTGATCTGAGGGAAATATCAGGTATTGCTCTAGAATTCCACCGCTGGTCCTGATATATTTCTTTCAATGGCACTGAGGGTCTTCTATCAGCAGCTTGAACTCTCCTGTGAAATATGGGTGCCCATTGTGCAGACTGCACATCTTTGCCATCTCGCAGGGGTTCATAAGTTTTGTTTACTAAGATTTGCAAGTCAACTTTACCACCTGGACTCAGAGATCCTGAACAAGGGTTGATTATTGGCATATCATCCCGATGTGGGGCTAAAAAGTAGTTCTTATCTTCAGGAGGAAGGAAAGGATTGGATTTAAGAAAAGCATTACTATCCTTTTCTTGGAAACTAGCAAAGAAATGCCTGTCTTCAGGTCCCCGCGTGAAAGGCATATACATTCTTTTTAAAAGATCTTTGTGCTGGTTCAGATGCATCTTATGAAGTGAATCAGCTGGATTTAAGCAAGAATAAGGATGAAAATATCTTGCAGTGACTTGAGAAGCCATGGTTATTTTTTAATTTAATAGCTTTCATTAAAATCAGTAACCACACACTCAACTCCAAAGCTGTTTTTCTTTAAAGTAGTGCTTCTTTCTGTTATATAAAGAAATAATTAAAAAGGAAATGGCAAACTACTGAAGGAATGAATGTTCCTATATGCAAAGATTCTCAGTTGCTTAGTGATAGTGGAACATGAACAAACAATGAAAGTGTGTGCAGTGCTCTTTTGATCTAAAAGTGAAGAAATTCTTCACATTCACTACAACATTTGACAATACTAGTCCTATATTTAGAGTAAATATATTAATATATAAAATATATTTTGAATTTTTCCCAAGCAGTAACATTTCATAAGAGCCTATATGCAAGTAGATGTCACAACTGTTGCATTACATGGGGAAGGTTCTTAGAGCATCTTCTTCTATTCTGGGGATACATTTTAATTTTTAAGGCCCAAAATGTGGTAAGATGCTTATATTTATCTGACCCATGTGAAGAGACATTAGCTCTATTTAATTAGTATCAGATAAAATAGTATAGGTATTAGAGTAGTGCATGAACACTGATATGTACTGGACTAGGGCCAGATATTGTATCTTGTTAGAACAGGAATATATTCAGTGTATCAGTGATTTGTAAGTTCAGGAATGTGATGTCTGGATGATACTGAACTCACATGAAGAAATAGCTACATAACCTTGGTGTACTTCTAGATTGATTTCATTCACTTGAGGTCCAAGTGTCTTGGTGATTGGTTACCTGTGGCATTCACTGAACAAAAATTTATTTATGTGCCATCAAGTTGGTGTCAATTCTTAGCGATCAGATAATAAGATTTTTCTCTAGGAGGATCTATCTCCAATCTGGTACTTTAGATATTCCAGTGGTGTGCCCATTACCTTGTAATTGAGTCTAACCACTTGCTGCTCCCTTCTATCTTTCCCAGAATTACAAACTTCTCCAGAGAGCCAGGTCTTCACTTCAAAACATGATAATTTGAACCAATTCATTTGTGCCTCATTTGAGAACTCTGGATTATTCTATGATCCATTTTTCTTTGTTATTTACAGGTGTCTTCTCCAACGTCAAACCTCAAAAGTGTATGTTATGCTGCTTCTTTGAAGTCAATTTTTACTTTTACAGAAATTCACAAAAAAAGAAAACCATTTCCTGCATAATTTCTGATTTTTGTTTGTACATACATTTGGTTATTTTCCAAAGCTATTTCAAGGCTACTCTATTAAATGCTGATCTATGGAATATAGGTAGTCCTTACCTTATGACCAGCTGCTTAGTAATGATTTGAAGTTACAACAGACCCCCTCCCCCAAAGCTACTTACAACTGGTTTTGAAGATACATTTGCTGCAGTGCCTGTGTGATCATTCGCCCTTCATACTGACCACAAAATGCTGCAATGATATCCCTTGTTTATCTGGCTCCCAGCCCACTGCACAGGCCCCTGGAGGTCTTGGGCAAGCTCCCTTGCAGTTATTAGTCAAGGACTGAACTGCATTTCTTAATTGTTGGTATCTTTACTATTGATTAAAAAAAGGTAAAGGTTTCCCCTGCCAATCGCAGCTGACTCTAGGGGGCAGTTCTCATCGCCTTTTCTAGCCAAAGAGCCAGTGTTTGTCTGAAGATGCTTCTGTGGTCATGTGGATGGCGTAACTGTACACCAAGAAACACGGATGCGGTTATCTTCCCACCAAGGCAGTATCTATTTATCAGCATTTTTACATACTTTTGAACTGCTAAGTTGGCAGGAGCGCACCCTGTTGCATGGCTGTGCTTGGGTCTTGAACTTGGTCTGTGTATCTTCCAACCAACAAACTTAGCATCTTAACCACTTGCACCATTGCGATAGTCAATCTTAAAAAACAAAAACTTTTCACCATTTCAGTATCTTTATTGTGAACCTTTTCTTGGCACCATTTTTAACTGTGTCTTTGACTTACATTCCTATTGCTTGCAGATCATTTGGATATTTAACTAACAGGGCAGTCTCATCAGTGTAATTTAAACAGTGTAGTTATTGATTGTTCTTCCAAATTTAAAACCATGCTCATCTTCCCTCAATGTACATTTAGCATCTACATTGAATAAATAAGGAGAGAATATACAGCTTTGTCTCAATCCTTCCAATCAAAACTGGCCTTTGCTGTGTTTGGGTTAAATTAGGTACTGTGCTGTACTATGTAGAACACTATTTTTGAATATGATCTGGCAGTTGTAGCCTGCACAGAATGTAGCCATTAAGTCACAGTCTGGAATCTCTTGCACAGACTATTGGAACACTGGTTCTAAAGTAACAGCACTAAAGGCCCGTATTTTCCGAGTTAGTTCCAGGCTTTAGTAACAATACTTAAAACCCTAGTGATGCTCAAACATCAAAAAACACTTAATAACTAGTGGGAGAATTTAGAAAAGGGAATGGAACCAATTCAGCATGTGTATAAAGAGGCCTATAGCTAAACAAGAACATTTAAGAAAAATGCTGTCCTGTGATTGTATGTTAGATGCAAATACTGAATACAATCTGTGCTGTAATCAACTTTCGGCCTTCTTCAGTTAAATACCTCGCAGGAAAAAATTGTGTTTCAGTGGACCAGTGAGAGCAAGATCAGTTCAAAAAGGCAAGACTATTGCTCTGTATGCATTTTGCTAAGAATAAACTCCAATGAACTAAACACGATTTACTTCTGTGAGACTGTCCAGAAAAAGCTTTCAAAGCCTGCTTCTTCAGTTCATTTAAACCTGTGTTGCTAAGATTTTCCACATCAAGATCTGCGCTGTTGCGTCCTTCCTCTGCCGAAAGTGATGCCCGTCACAGCTAATCCCAATTAGCCGAGGCAAAATCTTCTTAACCTGCAGAAATGGATTGGAAAAGAGACACGGAACGTTCCAGAGCGTTCAGTAAAGATGTACGGTTTGCACTATCAAAGCGGCGGGGTTGAGACACACGGAGGCAGGATGCGAGCTTTCCTCTCAGCCACGCGAAGGCACAGCCAGCGGTCCGCAGTCGCGTAGGAGTGTTCCGCGGCACACGACGCCGCGCGCTAACTCCCCTGCGTAACACAGCTGTGAGCCGCGTTTCTCTGGGCTTCCACCGCCCCTCCCCCGCCCCACCGTCCGCCATTGTGACGGGAGGCGTTCGAAGCCGGCGGCTAACGAATTTGTGGCGCCCGCGTGAGAGAAAGAGGAACGGGAGGGTGCGGCGGGGCCCACCCAGCCCCGCAGCGTTGGTTGGTATGCGGGGATGCGGCGCCGAGGATTGCGGAGGAGACGCGACCTCTCGTCTGTGTGCTGGAGTTTCTGTGCCCCGTGGCTGGCTCTGGCGTGGTCCCTATTGCAGGGACCCCCTTTAGGTAAAAGCGCGGCAGCTTCGGTACTTCAGTAACTACGAGGAGGAAGGATAGAGGAGGGCTTCCCCTCCACCCCGTTAAGACTGTAATACGCCTCTTGCCCTATTGGTGGCGTAATTCGCGAAGAAAGCCCTGGAGGATACTGCAAATTGGAGGATGGTGGCTCGTTCGCGCTTCGCTGGCGGGAAAAGGAGTGTAACTCCAGCAAGCAAATCAATAGTAGCGATTCGCGTGGGAGAGCCTACGTGCCAGCATTTGTTGCTAGGCGGTTGGCAGCCTGATTTTCAATCCATGCCTTATGGTCTCCGTATGAGTGACGCAGTTTTTGCCAAATTTCCTTTTTTTGACTTCCTGGAGAATTTTACGTTTGGGTTCCTGTGTAGCTGATTTATTGATTTAATAAATTAGGCTGCCTTTCAGAAGTAATTTTTTGGGGAACTAGATCAGAAACTTTTTGGGTAAATAGCCCCAACCCGATTGAATAGTAGTAAAGTTCTAAATTCCATAATGTTTCACTAATAGATTCCCCGACTAGGACAATTCTATTATCTAGGATTTAAAAAAAAAATAGAAAACCAAAAATAACATTTATTTCAGCATTCAAGATCTTTCAACCAAAACATCCTAAAATGTATTTGAACAAATGAATAGTATTTGAGAGCAAAATAAATTGATTTAATTTTTATTTGAGAAGGAACATTGTGTTAGAATCTATTTTCCTGCTTTTATAATCCAAAAATAGTTGTAGAAAAACTGAAAATGTTTAGAATAATTAAAGCATATTTCTAGTTTTTATACTGGTGGCTGTAGAGCTCCATCTTGTGGTTAAAAGATAAAGGTAAAAGAAGAATCAAAAAAATGTACTGTGGTTTAAAGTTTACAAAATAAGAGCCAATGAGATGAAAACTACTGAATCTTTAATTGATTAGCAGTATCCAAATGGTGAAAATAGAATTTTTATATACAATTGTATAAATATAATTTATAAACTTATATAAACTATTTCATATTTTATATAAAATTCTAGTGTCTGACTTGGTGTCAGAAAAATGGTACAGCCTATGTTGATGGTTATTCTGTTAAAAAATGGAATATATGGTCCATAGACAAACTGAAATAAAAGGTCAGAAAGCCTAAGTTCTGTAAACACCCTTTGAGCTTTAGTCTGAGGTAAGATTGTGCTTTAAAGGTAAAGGTTGCCTTGTCAATCGTAGCCACCTCCAGGGGTGATGCTCATCTACCCATTTCATAGCTTAAGAGCCAATGTGTCCAAAGACGCTTCTGTAGTCATGTGGCCAGCATGACTATATGCCAAAAGTAACAGACACTGTTACTTTTCCCAGCAAAGATGGTTCCTATTTATCTACTTGCATTTTTACATCCTTTTGAACTGCTAGGTTGGCAGGAGCTAGGGCAGGAACAGGAGCTCACCCTGTTCCGTGGTGCTTTTGGGTCTTGAACTTGAGCTGCTGACCTTCCAGCTGACAAGCACAGTCTGAACCACTTCTGCAAATCCACATTCATAAAAGATTCCCCTTTCCAATTGTGGCCAACTCTAGGGGGGCAGTGATTATCTCTAGGGAGTCAGTGTTTATCCAAAGACACTTCCATGGTCATGTGGCTGGCATGATTGTATGCCAAGGCAGACAGACCTGCTACCTTTCCCATTGATTTAGATCAGGGGTGTCAAACTCAATTGCACAGGGGGCCAAAATCCAAAACACACTTTAGGTCGCGGGCTGAACAGGATAAACATTTATTGAACACACTAAAACTAAACTTTTAAAACTTTAAAACTTTTAAAACTTAACTTTTTTGA
>JANHZU010006309.1:24495-36329 GCA_032468055.1 Acrochordus granulatus | reverse complement strand
TCGCTTTACGAGAATTTCGCGCTAAGAGCGTTCTTCCGGAACGGATTAATCTCGTCTTGTGAGGCACCACTGTACATATTAAAAGTAATAAAATGACACCAGGTGTACTCCACAAATTGCCCAGGGTATTGTATGCCTGCTTTCTTTCTTTTAATCCTTTCTTGTTAATTATCCAGCACAAAATGGACATTCCAAAGGGGGACTGGTTAGGAGGAAAACCAAAGCTGAAGATGTGAAATTGACTAATCTTGTAATTTTCAAGCCAGCTATCCGAATAAAAGGCTGAGCTTCCTAAAGGGCCTAGAGTGGGGAAAATAAAAGCACAGTTTTAATTATGTGACTTAGTGACAGTTGTGCTTAATGATAGAATTGCCAATACTAATTGTGGCCAATAAGCAAAACTAAAGGTAAAGTAAACCCCTGCCAGTCATGGCTGAATCTAAGCGCAGTGCTCATCTCCGATTCACAACCAAGGGAGTCAGCATTTGTCCAAAGACACTTCTATGGTCATGTGGCTGGCATGACTATATGCCAAGGCATGCACAACACACTTATATTTCCCACCAAAGGTGGTACCAATTTAGCTACTTGCATTTTTACATGCTTTCAAACTGCTAGGTTGGCAGGAGCTGGAGCAAATAATGGGAGCTCACTCCATTATGCGGCGGCACTTGGATCTTGAGCTGCCGACTTTCCAGCCAACAAGCACAGCATCTTAACTGTTTGGCCACCTTGCCCCCAAGCAAGGACTACTTGTATATATTTCTGTGTTTGAGACTGTGTTGACTTCTGATAACTGCCTTGAGAGGTACCTGCCATTTTCTTGGCAAGATTTCAGAAGTGGTTTGCCACTGCCTTCTTCCTAGGACTGAGAGAGTGTTTGGCCTGAGGTCACCCAGTTGGCTTTGTGCCTAAGGTGGCATTAGAAGTCACAGTCTCCTAATTTCTGCCTTGATGTTCTAACCACTATATCAAACTAGCTTTCTTACAGACAAAATCAAGATTAAATTAAAAGATATAAGAGAATAAAAAAATAGAAAAAAGTATAACAAATATAAAAAAATAAAGTGTGATATGAAAAGAACAGTAGACTTCTACCAGATCTCTCATTAGCATGTTTTCCCAGTCATGCAATATGCTGGGAGAGACAGGAGTACCAGACCACCTTATCTGACTCCTGAGAAACCTGTATATGGGTCAAAAAGCAAAAGTTAGAACCAGACAGGGAACAATGCATTGGTTCAAAATTGGGAAAAGAGTACAACAAGACTGTATATTGTCACCCTGCTTATTTAACTTATATGCAGAACACATCATGCAAAATGCCAGGCTGGGTGAATCACCAGCTGGAATTACCAATAATGTCAGATATGCAGACGATACCACTCTAATGGCAGAAAGTGTAGAGGAACTAAAGAGGCTCTTGAGGGTGAAAAGAGAAGAGTGCAAAATCTGGCTTGAAACTCAACATTAAAACTAAGATTATAAATCTGATCCCATCACTTTCTGGCAAATAGAAGAGGAAGAAAGTGACAGATTTTGCCTTCTTAAGCTCCAAGATCACTGCAGATGGTGACTACAGCCATGAAATTAAAAGATGCTCCTTGGGAGGAAAACTATGGCAAATCTAGACAACATATTAAAAAGCAGAGATATCACCTTGCCGACAAAGGTCTGTATAGTCAAAGCTATAGTTTTCCTAGTAGTAATGTATGGCTGTGAGAGCTGGACATAAGGCTGAATACCAAAGAATCAATACCTTTGAATTGTAGTGCTGAAGAAGACTATTGAAAACCACTTGCACTGCAAGGATATAAAACCAGTCAATTCTACAGGAAATCAACCCTGATTGCTCATTGGAAGGACAGATACTGAAGCTCAAATACTTTGAGCACATAATGCAAAGAGAAGACTCATTGGAAAAGACTGTGATGCTGGGAAAGATTGAAGGCAAAAGGAGAAGGGGATGGCAGAGGATGAGATGATTAGATAGCATTGTAGACATGATGGCATGGGTTTGGGCAGCCTCCAAGAGGCAGTGCAGAACAGGGAGGGTCACGAGTTGAATCCAACTAAATAGCAACAACAAAAAATAATATGCTGGGTGAGTTACTGGATCTAACATCTGCTGAATATAAAGCTGAGAAAGTTAACTTCAACTTTTTTCTATTTACTACCAGCCTCTTCTAAGAAGATTACATTTAAACTGAAAGTGTAAAACATGTTTATTGCATTCATTCATATTACTGTGCTAATACTTTAATTGTCTGAAGTTTCATGGTTCATGAAGTTATGCGTTACCATTTTTATTATATATTTGTCCTGTTAAGTCCAATAAATACATTAATTGGTTAAAAATGGATAAAAACTGAATAGGAAATTAAAATTTTAATCTTTAAATGATTGTTGTGTTTCTGAAATTAATGGGAGTAAAGTGCTAAGGAAATAAATATCAAATAAATGTATCCTGTATATTTCAGAGAGATACATATATAAATATTAATATGTGTTGGAAATTAATAAATGACCATTACGAATGTTGAAAACCTGGATCTGAATATGTTCTGCTCTGGCATTACATATTTTTTGAGTTTGGCCACCAAGATACCTCATAAGACTTAACACTGAATTTGGATCAAAATGTTTCCAATTTTTGACTGATTTATGATATTTCCAGCATTTCTCTGTAGCATCTTAAACTATATTTTTAAAGTTTCAGATTATTGTTTGAACGTGGCCATTTCATCCTGTATTGCAATTGTTCAGCTGTGCTTGCTGCAATCTGTTCTTTTGTCTCTGATTAGTCAATCTATTATTATTAGTCAATTTATGTCTAGTTATATTTCTAAGATTTGAATTTTATGCTATTTTTCCTCTTATTTTGACAGTTCATTCTCTCACCAGAATAGATCCTAGTGCACTGAAAGTTGTAGGATCAACGAATTTACCAGGTATATAGTAAATGCTATACATTATTTCAAACTAATCTGAAGTGTTGAAGAGGTTTTCAACATTGGCTATATTCAGATGATTGTTTCATTGATTCAGTTTCTATAGCTGCCTATCTCATACAATATCTCAAACAGTGTGGCTTATATGTCCAAAACAATTTAAAAAATTAAACAATAAAACACTTAAACAATAAAAATATCCAAAATAAATATAGATAGCAGCCAAGATAGATAACAGTAGAGCCAAGAAATGGGACACTTAACACATTCACTGCCCTAGGTTGGGAACAGAGCCAACCTAGCTTTTAAAGACTTACGAAAGGCTAATAGGATTGGGGCCATTCTAATGTCTGAGAGGAGGATATTCCACAGAGCAAGGACTATAGTGGAAAAGGCCTATCTGCTAGTTCCCACCAACTGACACTTTTTGGCTCATGGGATCTGCAGCATTCCCAATGTGCTAGATAAAACTGGGTAGAGATTTTTGGAAAAAAACAGTCCCTTAGATAATCTGACAGTCCCAAACCATATAGGGCTTTACATGTGACAACTAGTACCCTGAATTGCATCTGGAAACATACTGGTACCCAATGCAGTTCCTGTACTAATGATGTTACATGTGCCATTTATTGGCATTTTGCAGCCCGATGTAGAATGCATTGCTGTAATCTAAATGAGAAGTCACAAGGGCATGGGTGATGGTGAGCAGGCTTTCCACTCCTTGGTCATATTTTGTCTTAAATGAAGGTTCATGCCTCATGAATATTAATGCCACTCCTTTCCTCTTTCACTATTTACTATGAGAAGTGAAGTAATTGAAACTACAGAAATACTTACAAGCAAGTGTCTTTGAAATTAATTAGGTTTATTACTTGTAAACATAGAGCATGCTATAATGTAGTTGCAAAATTGTTTTTAGATGCTGGAAGATATTTTAAGTACAATTCAACTTGTAGTTTAAGAAGAAGTCAAGTTATATATTTTTAACATGGGGTAGTCCTTGCTTACCAACTACGATTGGGACCAGGAAGAAGTGAAACATTTTGTGACCATCCTGGACTTATAACCTCCCTTCCATTTCTGTCCTTAAGCAAATCCCTGAGATCATTAAAGTGAGGCATCATATGTCTATGACTTGCAAGTTCACTTCCACATTCTCCATTAATTTGGTTAAAGTGAGTTGTAAAGCATGCAAATAGTAATCACATGACTGCAGGATGCTGTGACAGTGGTAAATGTGCTGTTTGCAAAGCATCCAAATGGACACTGGGGCAATAATAAATGCAAGGATTGCTCACAAAGCTGGCTTCTTATAACCATCACAACTTCATACAGTTGCAGTTGGTAAGCAAGGACCATGTATACAATATTTTTCCATATATATAATTATATATATATAATTAATTTTCAACAACATAAAAATAACAAACATAACAAAATACGTAATAAAACAGCACATAACAAATAAAGCAGTATCTACAATACAATATAACAGAAAAAAGAAGGGGGGAAGAGAAAAGAAAAAAGGAAAAAAGAAAAAAACCCTCACTCGTATAACATTCCCGATCTAACTCTGTATGGATATCTTTCCACAACATACATGTTCCCCTCTTATATTCTAATCTAATTAGTAAGTTAACAATATATCATATTACAATTCATTTTTAACCATAATATACATGTCTCCTCTACTGTACAACTATTTTTTTAACTAGTTAGCCTGAATAATATTACATAGTGGAGAAATAAATTTTATGATTTTCAAACTGGGTTCATTTGTTCCTTATATAAATTGTAATTCTAATAATTAAAAAGATAAAAATAATAAATGTAGGATATAAATTAAATAAATTTGGGCTTGCATGTGTTGTTAATCATGTGCAGGAATTCTGTGCATGTGTAAGGTAAAGGTGACCCTGCCAGTCGTGACTGACTCTCGGGTGTGGTGCTCATCCCTGTTCCCAAGCCCAAGAGCCACTGTTTGCCCAAGGGCGCTTCCGTGGTCATGTGGCCAGCATGACTAGATGCCGAAAGCACACGGACACTGTTACCTTCTGCCAGAAGGGACGGTACCTTTTTATCTACTCACGCTTGTGCGCTTTTGAACCACGAGGTGGGCGGGAGCTGAGGTGGAACAGCAGGTGCTTGCCCTGCTGCACGGCAGTGCCAGGTCTTGAACTCGGGTGGCTGACTTTCCAGCCAGCAAGCCGAGCTCTTAACTGCTTGTGCCATCGTACCTCTAAAAATAAACCTTGAACGTAGTATTTTTCTGTTTTTAGCATAGTTTTACTTATAATTTACATTTGTTGTATTTGTAATGTACTTTCTTTTAACAAACATTAATTAAATTATATTTTCAGTCAAAGTTTATGTCAGGCAGCATCATAACAGTCCGCATATTCTGTGTTTAACAAATCATCTGAGAAATTCAGAATTGATCGATCCAATATTTGAGTGGCATGGACCAAGCGGTGATTTGGTTGCAGGTATTTTCCTTCACAATTACATAATAATGTTTCCTAATTTAGATCTGACATAAAATTATGTACACTCTTAAATATTAATGATATCTAAATAGTTTAAATTTACATATAATTAAATACAGGTAAACCAAACCAATTTATTTTTATTTTTGCCCTACTGGTAATTCTTGATTTACAGCCATTCGTTTAGTGACTATTCAAAGTAATGATTGGCATTGAAAGAATGATGGTTACAAGCAGTCCTCAGAGTTCTGACCATCCTAGCACCTACATGGTCATTTGACTGCATTCTGGGACCTTAGCAATTGCCTCTCATTTACAACCTTGGTTGCAGTGTCCCATAGTCATTGCCATTTGCAACCTTCTCTCTCAGCTCCACAGAAAATGAGTGGGGAAACTGGCAGGGAAACTTGCAATTACTTGAGTCAGTCTCTCCAATCTTCATATCTTTCCCCAGTCCCTCTGCACATGTGCCCTACTGACCATTTCCAAACTCTTGCACATGGATTCTTGCTTTGCATCTCTCTTGCACCATTGTGTGCCCCCATGCATTGTTATTTATCCTCCCCAACCTTTGCCATATCTCCCTTTCACCCTTGTGCAGCTCCTTGTACTCTTCCCTACTTGTCAGCAATCACTTACCAGCCTATTGGCCTGCTTCCAAGCTCCCTGGGACTTGTATCTTCCTACTAGCTTCACCTTTGATTTAGTTGGCAGGAAGTTGCCTCACCTAACTGTAGGATTTGGTTAACCATTGCAATGGGGACCTCAGGGATCATCATTGCTAAATGATGTGGGCTTTATGAGCATGTTGCTTAGCAATGGAAATTCCAGTCCCAGTTGCCATTATAAGTCAAGTTTTGAAGTTCAGCCCTTTAGTTTCACTCAAATACATGCTTGGGCTAAAAAGATTGTGTTCTCCTTTTTAAGTACAGGAAAAGGCTATTATTCATAGCTTCTGAATAATAAGACTTAACTTTGGCTATATTATATTGCTACTTCACACCTGTGCTTCAACTTGAATAATCATATCTTAATGAAAATATGAAGCTTTTATGCATGCACTCCATTGTGCCCTCCTTCTGTGGTCTGACTTAATTAGACCAAATATTAAATGTAGATGCCTGTTTAGTCTCCTTGATGAGTTAGAATTTTGATCATAACAACAAAAAACTGTAAATGAATAAAACAGTCACTTATATATTATTATCAAGATGCATAAATATAGGTATACTTTAATACTAATAATACTTTTATATTATTATCAAGATGCATAAATGTAGGTATACTTAGAAATTATAAGGAAATCCAGTATAGTATCATGGTGATGGTTTTGGACTAGAGTCTCAGGTTGTATTCTACCCTCACCCACAGAAGCTCATTGGGTAATTCTGGGCCAGTCATTTTCTCTCAGCTAACCTACCTCAGAGGATTACTGTTGTGGGGCAACATAGGAGAGAGCATTATTTATGGAGATCTTATTACATTTAATCCTATGAGCTTTAATTACAGCACTGTAAGAATAAATATTGGTCAGTACAACAAATTTTTTTGAGTGATGGAGAAATGAAAGATTTAAAGAACAGAGTTAATTCTGCTGAATTTGCATAATTAATTAATTATATGTGTTTAACATCTTTCCCTTCAGGGCAATGTTCTTTGCATCCTTGCCCTTTAACCATCCAAATTGTTTGGGCATGGATACATAGTAAATGTCATATTTGGAAGGAGAAAAACATTGCAGCTCTGTTTTATTTTCTTTGCATGAGAACTGGATAGGACCTGCACCTATAATACAACAAGTAGGCAAGAGGAAGAGGAGTGCTATAGTTTCCTCTTTGTAGAAGAATTAGAATTGGGGAATCACACTATAGCTGTTCTTGATGAGCAAATAAGAGAAAGAACAAGAGTAATTCATGTTGAGCAAGTAAGAAGTAAGGAAATGCAGGACATTGTCACTAATGCTGCTTGCCTATCACTTTCATGGGTTGACAGTGAGAATGAGGTTTTGAGCATTACCAATGAGCAAATAAAAAGATGGGTGGGGAAAATAGGAAAGTCATACCTTCTTCAAAATTAGCAACTTTGCATGAATCCTGGTGAAATACAGAGCTCACTTTTAAGATACATATAGAGGATGTATTTTAAATCCGCTGCCTAACAGATTTTCTTCTAAGCAGAGGTAACTTCTTAATATTCTGGTATGATAATATATCAGATTGTAATTAATTGTAATATTGGATGTAGTAACACAAATAGATTAAATCGTTATGTCAGAAGAAGCATGCCATGCAAAATCAGATTTATTGAATCAGATGTTGAAAATATCCAAACAACAGAATGAAAAATGAGAATTGAAAACTGACAGGATTGAAGAATAGCGGTGGCGGCATCTGCAGTGCAGCTCCAGAGATGCCTGTTATTTTTCCTCTCAAGGCGGCTGCTAAGGAACTTTTCTTCCTATTGAGAAGGAGGAGAAGAAATAAAAGGAAAATGAGAGGATTGAAGAATGGCTGCATGGGTGGGGGTGCCTGCTACTTTTCCTGCCAAGGCAGCTGCTAAGGAATTTTTCTTCCTACCAAAGGATCTTTTTTCCATCAAAGTCGCTAAGGTAGGAGGAACTTTGCAGGGGTTTGCAGAACACCTTTTTTCTTTTGTTACTTGAAAAGACCCAAAGGATTGTTAAAAAAAGACCCTGCCTTGGAACTACTGGGAGCATTTGCAAGATGAATAACATAACCATGGAAAAAGAGATTAGCACCATAATGATTTGCAAACCATGTACCTGTGTTCATGCCCATAGAGAACCCAAGTTATCACCAAATGCAGACTAATTGGACAACTGAAATAAAAAGAAAAGGGCCTAGAAGCAACTCTATTCACACTGAGACTCAACCAAGAAAATGAGGAATACCTAGTAACTGCAGAAATTTGTATCCAAACTGAGCACAGAAAGGAATGAACCAGGAAAAATAAACAGAGGTAAACTGATTATCACAGAGGTAAACTGATGGCATTATGTCACTCAGAGGTCAAAAAAGATAGTCCCTCCTGTCCAGTCCTATCCAGTCCCACTGGGATTTAGTTGATTTCCCAAGAAAACTTGTACATATCTGGAGGAGGGACTTAACATTTTCCAGTGACAAGAAGTAGCTCAGAGTCCCCCCCCAAAAAATTTGTGTTTATGATAGATGACTTATTTCTTAGAGAAACAGAATCAGTTTGTAGAC
Organism: Acrochordus granulatus; assembly: GCA_032468055.1. Lineage (NCBI taxonomy): Eukaryota > Metazoa > Chordata > Lepidosauria > Squamata > Acrochordidae > Acrochordus > Acrochordus granulatus. The sequence goes on along the minus strand of JANHZU010006309.1, from coordinate 27,665 downwards.
CAGACAATCTATCAAGCGAGGTATATTGTCTCCCAGGTGCAAAGATCAAAAATATAACAGAGAGGCTTACCAAAATAATCAAGCCCACCAATTATCCCTTTACCCTGTTTCATTTTGGAATGAATGATACAACAAAGAGCCTAAAAACAATATCAAGGGGCTGTGAGCAGCTAGGTAGGAAAACCAAAGAGTTATCAGTACTTCCAGTGGAAGGCCAGCATCCAGTGAAGGAACAGACAATTCTAGAAATAAACAGTTGGCTCAAGGGATGGCACTGTTGAAAGAGTGTTGGATTCTGAGACCAGGGTCTTCTGGCAAGGGATGGGCTTACCCCTCACAAGAACTGGGAATAATGTGTTTGGAAGCAACTGGCTTGGCTTTGTCAAAGGTCTTTAAACTAAAACTGGAAAGATAGGGAATCCTTAGGACCTAACCTCAAGCATTAAACCCTAAGACAGTGAAGGAGAAAATGAGGAAGGGAGTGGTGGGAATGAAGGGGAACATAAGTATAAAACAGGAGATATAGGAAGCAAACACAAGGCCACCCATAAAGGGCTCAGATGCCTATACAATAATGCTCAAAATATTGGGAACAAACAGGATGAATTTGAAGTCCTAGAATATGAGGGCAGGTATGATATTGTCACCATTACTGCCATTACTAAAACCTGCTGGGTTGGAATCCATAAATAGAACATACTGCTAAAAGATATAAATTGTTCAAAAGAAACAGACCCAACAAAAAAGGAGGGGGAATTGCACCATATGTAAGGAATCATTATACCTCTACAGAAATACACAATACCAAGGATGAAAACCTTATGAAACAGTGCACATTTGCATGAAAATTAGAGAAAGAAATGACATAGCTATAGATGTATACTACAGGCCACCCAACAAGCAGAGAAAATAGACAAACTTTTTGCTAATTAGCTAAGGTATGCAGGAAACACCCCTATGTAGTAATTGGGGGCTTTAAGTACCCCGAAGCAAAAGGGAAGTCAAACAGGTTCCTGATGTGCTTAGCTGGCTACTTTTTCATCCAAAAGACAGAGGAGGGAAAGAGGGTCAGCTATATTGGACTTAATCCTGACTAATATGGGTGAAATAACAGAAGGGGTAGAATAGACACTTTAGGGGAGATGACTATGTCATGCTAGAATTCAACATAATGCAGGCACAGGTAATTAAAGTCAAACTAGTGTTTTAGACTATAAGAGTTCACCAAACTAAGAGATTAGGAAAGATTCCATGGATAGAAATCCTAAAGGGAAAAACACTCCAAGATACTTGGAAAACTCTAAAAAATAAGATTATAAAAGCCAAAATACAATACCACAGAGAAAGAAAAGACTCCAGATGAAGCAGGCTGCATAAAGAACTCTGACAAACCAAGGGACAAAAAGGACAAAATATAAAAGGGCACATAAATAAAACAGAATACCAGCAAATAGCCTCAGTCTGCAAGGATGGAGTCAGGAAAGCTAAAGTTCAGAATGAACTAATACTTGCAACAGTGCCAAAAATAACAAAGTTTCTTTCAATATATGAGGAATAAGAAGAAAGTCAAGAAAATGATTGGCCTATTAATGGGAAAAAATGGCAAGAAGGTCACGGGCAGCAGGGAGAAAGCAAAACTGCTTAATTCCTTCTTTGCATCTGCCTTCACACAAAAGAAAAAATAGTCTAACCTACCAGTATCAGCACTGTGGGAAACAACAGGAATGCAGGCCAAAACAGACGATAAATTGGTAAGAGAACACCTATCTCCGCTAGATAAATTCAAATCACCAGAAGCAGATGGTTTACATCCCAGGATTCTGAAGGAACTGGCAGATGTGATTTTGGAATCACTGAACAATTTTTTTCAAAACTCATGTAGCACAGGGGAACTGCTGGAGGATTGGAAAATAGCTGATGTGTTCCCACTCTTTAAAAAGTGGATCAAGGAAACTACAGACCAACCCTGTGATTTCAACACAGAAAATCTTGGAAAAGATAAGCAATGGGCTTGCGAACACTTAGAAATGAACAAGGCAGTAACTAGAAGCCAGCATGGATTTGTTACAAAAGATCATGCCAGACAAACTTTATTGCCTTCTTTTATAATGTAACTAAATTAGTGGATCAGGAAAATGCTGTGGATATAGTATACTTGGATTTCAGTATGGCATTTGACAAAGTAGATCATACTTCTTGGTTAGATATAACAATGTGGGATAGACAGTGTCACTACTAGATGGATTTGCAGTTGGGTGACCGACTGCACTCAGCTTTTGGTCCTCAATGGAACTAATTTACACGAAGGGAATCATGCAGGGGGATACTTCAAGGTCCAGTGCTCTTCAACATGTTCATAAATGGTCTAGAGGAGGGTATAGAAGAGGAGCTCACCAAATGTGCAGACCCAAGCTGGAAGAAATTGCTAACATTTTGGAAGATAGACTCAAGATTCAGAAGGATCTTGATAGACTTGAGAATTGAGCCCTATCCAAAAAGAAACAGTTCAATGGCAAGAAAAGATCCTGCACTTAGGTGGGAAAAAACATACACAGGTATAGGATAGGAAGTATCTGGTTCAGCAGTAGTAATTGTGAAAGGGATTTAAGCATGAACCAACACCGTACTGCAGTTGTCAAAAAGGCCAAGGCAGTCCTACCTGCATTAACAGAAGGACACCATCAAGATCATAGGAAGGGGTAGTACCACTTCATACAGCACTAATGAAGTCATGCTTGGAATACTGCATTCAGTTCTAGTCACTGACACAAAAAGGTCTCTGCAAAGAGTGCAGAGAAAAGTAGTTAAGATGATAAGGGGTATGTCTAGTCTTCAAAGAGAAGAATGAAGTGTGACATATTTATTTCTGGTACTTGAGAGGCTGTCACAGAGTGGAGAGGTTTTGTCTCATTCTCCAGAACACCTGAGGTTAGGATAAGAAGCAATGGTTGGAAGCTTGTTAGAGACCTGGAATTAAGGAGAAATTTCTTGATAGTGCAAATAATGGAACACTTGCCTCCTAGAGTTGTGGCTGCTCTATTGCTGGAGGTTTTCAAGAAAAGAAAATCCATTTGTCCTTAGGCAGGGTTTGGACTAGAAGACTTCCAGAGTCCCTGATTTTATGGTTCTATAATACTGGTCAGTGAAATGAAAAGATGGAGCAAACAGAT
>JANHZU010006306.1:49024-63895 GCA_032468055.1 Acrochordus granulatus | reverse complement strand
TCATGCCTAAGGTGGGACTAGAACTCACAGTCTCCTGGTGATTGGCCCAAAGCCACCTACCCAACTTTCATGCCTAAGGCAGGATTACAACTCACAGTCTCCTGGTTTCTAGTCTGGTCCCTTAACCACTGGACTGAACTATCTTTCACAGACATATTTACAAAAGGAAGAACCGTGATCTTGAGTATATAAATCTTTGTTGTCAGTGAAGTCTCTGCTGTCCTATAATATTTTGTCTTGAACAAATCATAGACTATTTTATGGAATAGCAGATATCTTAATTTGTTGCCTTAAAGTCACCATTTCTGTGAATTTTTGAACTAGGAACATAAAATCTGTTATAACTTTAGATTCTTCTCCACTTACTTTTCATTGCACTTGGATCGGCATTGCCTTTTGACAAAACATTAGGGCTTTTTTTTAATACAGAAAAGCATTTATTTATTTATTTATTTATTTATTTATTTTAGATGCTGCCGAAATCCGGAGACTTTCGGCGACTAACAAAAAAAAAATAGTTGAAAACATTAAAAAAATTAAAATAAAATAAAAAAACATTAAAATAAAAAACCCAGCAGACTAGCGAGGTGGGCTAAAAAGATTTCTATATAAAAAGGGGGATGAGGATGGCTAAGGATCCATCAGCCACCTCTATACTGATAATGAGCGCCCCCCAGAGCCCCATGCCATCTTGCAGAGCCAGGTCTTAGGGAGGGGGCAGCCCTCAGCTCGAGGGCCAAGATTTTCCATAGGGCAGGAACATTTTCTTTCACATTCAACAAAAGAATTCTTAAATATTCCTCATTTCTATCAAAGTAATTTCATCAGTTTATATGAGACTTTTGATGTTTGTCCCAAAAAATTTAATTCCAGTTTCTATTTCTTCTAAGTTGGCATTTAAATGATATAGGTAAATAAAACAGGACACGCCCCTTTCCCTCTTTTGAACCATTTAGTTGCTATAGATTTCAAGTTCTTGTTTCATCGTTAAAAACATGAACTAAGCATATGAGATGGCATTCTTACTACCTGAGATCCGAACATTTTCTGAAGAATTTTATTGTTGCAAGCTGAAGTTGTATGCACACTTTCTTGGGAATAACAATTTATTCTGTATTTTGTGACTGGGTTTTAAAATAATATAGATAGTTTCCATAGCACTGAGCTCCATTATTTCATCTTAAATAGCTGTTACTAACCTTGTGTTACATGTAGCTTAGTAGAGGAGTCATTAGAGTCTGGAACAAGCAGACATTTTTGAGAATTTATGCATATTTTTTTGCTTCATATAGGTGGCTGTCTGATTCACTCTGTAAGGCTTTGGTAACATTTTGCACCCCCGTCAACCCCCAGCCTACTCAAACTGTTTTTTTAAATGAAATTCTAGTGATTTTCAGTAGTTAATGGAAATATTTTGGAAGCCACAGAGAGAGCATTTGTGATACCACAATAAGCAAGACTTCATGCTGGAATTGTGAACAGACAGGTGTTAATGCACTGCCTAATTGTTCCCACTTCAGTCCTCCTGTTAGTTTGACTAGACATGCATATACAGATAGTGGATATGAAGATAGATAGATAGACAGACAGACTTGAGTACCTATACTTCATTTCTATTTTGCTATGAATCAAGAACTCTACCTTGTTGCTTTTTTAGCAAGCCAGAGATAAAAGCCATGGTTTTGACTTGGCTTATTATTTAAGCTTGTTTGAAAGCAACAGATTTCTTTACCGACACCTCATATTAGGAGGAACAAAGTGACATAATTGAACTCTAAGAATCAATATTATTCATTGATCAGTTTAAAATAACTCTACTCTATGGGAGGTGACTGAGTTATGAAAGACAAGAAACATTACTCAGGGTAATATTATTACCCTGATAAAACAATAATAAAGTTAGAAGAAAATGAAATAGTGAGTAGTAAAGTAACTCAAGTAGTTCCTAAAATGTTAGGAAGAATTAAAAATGATCTTCACACATGACTGAAAGTAGTATAGTAGTATACAGTAGTACAAATAGAATTTTCTTTTTTATCTAGTTACAATTATTTGTTATCTGTCTATCTTTCTGGCTATCTTTCTATTATATGAAACTGAGTAAAAGAGAATGAAAAACAATTGTCATACATTGCCTGTATTAACAAGAGATATAACTTTAAAATTAAGAGAAACAAATGGAAAAACAGCCTAGGAAATATCATGATCTCAGAAAATTTTGACAGAAAAATCTGTCTACTGCCTTTGTGAAAAAAAATATGTATCCTTTACATCCAGCAGTCAGGATATAATCATGTTAACAATCCTGTAGATAAAAACCCAAAATGTGGAAAGTTTTAGAGCAAGTTGGAGTATATGAATTCTAATGTTCCAGCTCCAGAATTATGTATACTATATTTAATAAAATGGATTGATAAAAAGTTATATAAGGAAACAACTTCCTTTCACTTAAAAGGGGTTAATATTATTTTAATGCAACCTTCTACTGAATGTTTATTCTTTACAAGAGTAGGGCATTCAACCTTATTTCTAAGATGAGATAAATAATTAAAATCAATTTCATTCAATCCCTTCAATGTCTTACAAAAATATGCATGACAGTATACTAGATTTAAAACTTGAATTAAATCCCTCAACATTTCTAACAATGTGAAAATTCTGAAATAGAATAGCATGAGGACCAATTCATTCAAATAATGATGCTTATGTTGAATAAACTGACAAGAATCCTGAGGTAATTATTACCTAAAACCATCATTGGTTTTAGGTTCACAATAATGCTTAAAACAACTTCATTAGAATTAAGTTAGTCTTGGGTAGTACTGTGAGAAACCAAATTTACTAAGGAAAAAAGAAAGGCTTTTCTGTCTGTTTTTTAACTGAAGTGGTCCTATAATGTGATATGTTTGTTGGTAAAAAGCTCATAATTATATCTGTGACCCAAGAATGTCCTTATATTTCTTGCAGTGTTAAATATAGGGTTTGGAACTAACCTGTAAACAGACAAGGATCATTGACTGCTCTCATAATTCCATCCTGATCTTGGAGGCAAGTGGTCAGAAAAATAAGATGTAATAAATGAGCCACCCTGGCAGCCAAAATGTAATGAACTAATTTATATAAAAAAAGTTTGCAATTGGTACACATAATTGGTTCTTTGCACAGCTGCAGAAGGATTGTACTCTTCATTATACATCTCTAAAAAAACTTTTACAACCTATTGATTTAATAGAATCAGTATATATATTTTGAGACATTACAGAACTTTTTAAATTCAGTATCTTACTGAATTTATTTCCCTTTTCCCTACTATCACTGTCTGGGATAAGGATTCTGCTTTGAAAACATAAGCTTGTTGAGTTCATATTTAGCAGAAACCAGATCTCTTTATTGCTCAAGAGATGAAAGGGCAAAACAGTTCTTTAGCTTCTTCCCATAGAGATTTACCTTTAATTGTTGCTTCTTTTTATAAGAAGTAATATATAATATTCAGATGAATGCATTTCTAATATTCTGTGCCAAAAACAATGATGAAATCAGCAGCAGTATAACTTCTGCCCTTATCTATTCTAGTTACTCAGTAAAATATTTAAAATTCAACAAATATCTGACATCATTTACATAATTGTCAAGTAGACTTATGAGCTTCATAGAAGTGTGGTCTTGAATTAATAAAATTTATTAAAATATTTGTCATAGACTGAAAAAGCTCTGAAATATCCAGAAGTTGTTTATTTATTAATTTATAATTACTAACATACGTATCTGCCTATTACATTATTTCCTTTTGAGGAAACAATGTTATGCAAAATATAGGAAAAAAATTGTTAAAAAAGGCAAAAGATGGAAGAACAGGCAAAAATGAACGACTTAGTGAATGACTGCAGATTACCTTAACAGCTGTGGTGATTCACTTAATAACTGCACAAAAAGGGCATAAAATTGGGCTGTTCACGTGATAACTTACTTTATGATCATCATAACTTACAACTATAAATGGAAGACTCCACTACAGTTGTAAGCTGAAACTGTGAAAAGACTTAATGAAAATGGTTGTGCTTGAAGGTCTGTCAAATATCCATTGTGCTTTTCTTGCAGTCACCTTTAAATGTCACTTTCAGCATGTTGCATTCTAGTTGCAGAAATTAACATATGTGGAAAAAGCATGTTTTATTTACTACATTAAATAGTGAATCGATCATACTACTTATGTATGAATATATATATGAATGTTGCTATGCTTCAGTTTGTATATGTGGGAGTTTGTATGAAGGAGCTATGACACTATTTGCATTCCATATATTGAATTGGATGTATTGTCCAATTGAAAGCACTGCTTTATAGGGAGGAGTATAATTCTCATCACAAATCAATCTACAGTGGAACCTCAGATTGCGAGCACCTCAGTACATGAGGTTTTCGCAAGACAAGCAAAAATTTTTAATAAAATTTATTTTGGTCAACAAGTGGCAGCTCGCAAGACGAGCACTGCGCCATGAACTTATGTGGGAAATCACACAATGGAGCTGATGCTTCTCTCTCGCTGCATAAATGGCATAAATTAAGTGAAAGGCGTTCAAGAGAAGGAACTGCCGAGACTCGGACTCTGGATTTTCCTCCAGGCAGTCCCCTCCTCCTCCTCTCCTCCCTCTCATCTCCCTTGTGCCATCCGGGTCTGTTCTCAAAGTGCGTGCACACACACACAAAAGCACACATACACCCCTCATCACTCAGCACCATCCAGCCCATCCCCTACTGCCCATCTGTTCTTCCCTCTCATAGTATGGAGGCAGGTTAAGATGAGAAATATTTCCAAACCATCCAGGAAAGATGTTGCTAAGGGGAAAAGCCGCTTTGCCTCAGGGGCGGCGGCAGCAGATCCTCCGATCCAGCAAGGGGCACCAGACAGCAGACAGCCTAGCAGCAGCCGAGGCCAGAGCGTGCCTCGAAGCAGATCCGTAAGTGCTGGTTAGTTTGTCTATTTCTGCTTTATATTGTGTGTTAATCATTGTTACTTGTTTCAGATGTTAGGGACAATCATTTCTCTATAAAATTCTGGTGAAAATGATTTTTTGGTGAATATTTTTGAGGGCATTGAATGGATCATCTGACTTTCCATTGTTTCCTATGGGAAACCTCATTTCAATTTAAGAGCATTTTGGACTAAGAGCAGTTTTCCGGAACGGATCAGGCTCGCAATCCGAGGCTCCACAATACTCCCAGATGAAGCCCCTCTTCATTAAAGGTTATAGATTGTAATTTACCACACTGATCCAGTGTGGGTTGGTAGGTAGATATACAGTATTTTAACTTTTCAGTCCAGGCCTGAAAAAGAGTGACTGGCGAAAGTCATCCAGCTGTCTTCCATCCCTAAGGGAAGACTAGAACCTGTGTCTTCCTGCTTCTAATCCAGCATTTTAACCATTACATTATACTGGCTCTCATAAGCAATATATATATTTATGTATATATATATATAGTAGATGTGATAATCTGTCAAGCAGCAGCTATCAGCACTAAAACTTACTGTGCCATATTGTGCCCGTTTCCAAATCATCACATTTCTTCATTACCTCTTATTCATTATAAAACATAAAATTTATTTGATATTGCACCCATTCTAGCATTCTGTTTCCCACTTTAGTCAGGCAGGTACATCTGAGAAATCTCATATACAGACATGAAGGTGGCAGCATTTGTTTACTGTTTGATCTTAGCACCTAATGTTCAATGGCATATTGCATCTGACTATGAACATTTCTAGTTTGTAATGACTAATAGCCATAGATAGAACTATTCATGAATTTATCTAATCCTTTTTTTCAAACTAGATACATTTGCCAATCTCAGCACATGTTATGATGCTGAATTCCATTAAGGAATTTGTTGCTGTGGGAAAGATAAACCAACTAATATGAACTTATGATTCGTACATAGCATAATATATAGTATGGGTCTGTTATGATATGTTTACATTCTAAAGGCATAATTTTCTTTCAAAAAAAAAAGACCAGAATTAAAATACAGAAAGGTAATATAGCTAAAATATTATAAAGTTATAATTTATAATATAATATTATAAATAACTTATAAAATAAAGTACACAGTAACCTCTTATTTTGCTCTAAAGAAGGCAGTAAATACACACACACACACACCAAACAGATAAGCTTCAGGAGAGATGGGTAGTGTGGTGCTGATGATGTTATCTGTATGGGGAATGAAATGTCTGTAAGAAAACAACCAAGATCAGAGAGGACCAAGAACCCTACATTCAACCCTGAGATAGATAGTGGTATGAAGTCAATAAAGGAGGTAGGCCTTTGAGATGACTTTTTTGTAAACTTTACCACTCAATAGGAAAAATTAATCGAATTTAGACAGGTCTTAAGGAACATTATTGCCTCTTAATTTTTCCCCAAACATAAATGAAGTATAAAATATTTGCACTGGCCTTTGGAACCTACAAATAAGAGGCTGAGTGACTGCATATTGACTGCATGGCTCAATGTAGTAAATAGGGCAAACAATCTATTATCTACTACCTTGTTGGTCTTTAATCAGTATTAGAAAGTGAATAAAGGAAATTCACTTGGATGAGCAGACTTAGATGCGTATACTTATGTATAATAACAAAATAACCATGATGGACAACTAACAACATTTTATGGACTTATTTTTATTACAATGCCAATGTTGGAATACTGGAAATTATGTTAATCTAACATCAGAATACCTTGTCATGACTCACCAAGATTTCAGACAGGAGACTTTGGCAGGCCTACCTGAAGATGTACCATGTTTGCATTTTCAGCAGTATCTAGTCCACTTTGCTGATCTCAAAAAGCTGAATTTGTTAGATCTGGATAAAAACCACCCAGTTGAATTTGTTAGATCAGGGAGACAACCATCCAACTGTAGAGTAGACTTGGAAGTTAAAAAAGAACTCCAGAAGTTAAAGGCAAATCACTACTATATTGTTGTCAATAAAAGAATTTTTCAAGAGGGAAATTTTACTTTTATCTTATTTGCATTAGCTACTGCTAATTTTATGGGGAGAGGGGAAAGAGAAAGAGCCTAGTGCATATACGAGCAAACTGAAAAGACATAAGAAATGTATTAACTGAAATTATATAATCATACAAATTATGCAACCCTGTATGTTGGTCTTTCAAGACCTCTTTAGTACCATCAACCATAATTTCCTCCTGAAGAGGCTATTTGAGTTTGGGATGTGGGAATTTTACTGTGGAGCTTCTACTCTAACTTGGATGGCTATTTCCAGAAGGTAATGCTAGAAGGGTTACATTTTTGCCTCATGGTGGTCCTATTGACTTATTTTATACTGCAGTCTCACTCTGCCAAAAAATGGGAGATTCCCAATAGAATGTCTGGAACTGGGAAAAAATATGTTTGTATAGTAGCATTTTTTGCTTTTTTAAAAATATATTTTATATTTATGTGTAAAAATATTTCTCTGAAGAAAAATATTCTTAAGGCAATTTTTTGTAAAAAGACTTCTAAAGTCTAAATTATTGTAGTACTTCTAAATTATTGTAGTACTAGATGTTGTCCTAGTGATCTGCAAACATTTTTATCCATAAATTAAATCTATTGTTCTCTCTAAGGAGCAGAAGAGGTGGTTTGCTCCTCTTCTTGAACTATTTTTTTCAAAATCTATTTTATTTTACCCCTTTTGAAGCTTGAAGTTTATTGCTCCAAGAAGGGATGTTACAACAGGGCCTTAAGAAAATAAGCAAGTAGTATTTATAGCATAATAACAATACAAGAGATATCTTAAGGGTTAAGAATTCTGTTTATTTCACAACATATGGTATTTGCGGTTGTATATCACAAATGATATAAATACGGTTGCTAAACTCATTCCTCAGTGCGTGCATGGGTGTGTGCTTCTGTAAGATCATGATTTCTACCAACATTCATTCAGATCATTAGATAGTGTTCAGTTACTGTTGTATATAAATCCTTTCATCCTGCTCTGTAGCTGTTCTGTATTGTGAGGTGTGTTGATAGAAGTCAGAAGCTGTAGTCTGTTCTATTTTATTGCTTAATTTAACTGTAGCTGGTGAATTTCTTGTGGCCTGATAGGCTGGCTGAGTATACAGAAATTCTGAGTCATATATACCTATTTCTGGATATCCAGTATAATTAGGCACAGCCTTGTAGCACTATACTCAAATAGTATTTCAAGTCCAAAGAATATGTTTAAGAATAGGAATAGAAAGAAAATTAATGTTTCACAGCAGAGTTCTGTGCTTGTTCAATTTTTTTCTAATTAGTTTGGTTTACTTCCAAATGAGTATAGCATTGCTGTTTTTCAAATGTAATCTTATGTAACTTTTAGTGTTTGATTGAGAATGCAACTGTATCAAATTAAATTAGTTTGAGGGCCACCTGTGAACATTAGAAATTATCAGTTTAGTTATCATAAAATAAAGGTTTAATTTCATAGTAGGGATGTGGCTGGGAATGTAAGTCTTAGAGCTGTTCCCATGGGTATCACAGGTTTACCTGCTGGTGGTCTCTTCTGCCAAACTTATTAAAGGAAAGGAGGGAGAGGGTGTTGAAGCATGCTCTTAAGATAATATGGTCTACCATAAAGAACTGAAAATGTATTTATTATGCATCCTGGAGTAATTTGAGTATATTGATTAAATGTTTTATTGTAAGCTGCCAAATAATTTCAATATTTTGTGATATAATGAATGCAATAATTTCAAAATGAAAAATAAAATAAATAGAAGTGAAATGAAATGAAGCAAAAATGCATTTAACGGTTGCTCATGCCCCACAAGAAAGCATAATACTTAGACAGTTTTTCTAAGTTGATATGATAGTGTGTTTGCATTTTTTAAGATAGTATGTATGCATGTCTAAATTTCTTTTTGGTCATTGGAACTTGTCCTTAGTATTTGTTTATTAGGCAAATACGTATTTTCTTTTTATTTTAGTAACTTGCCACACTGTTTAATAGTTGGTTGACTGACTGACTGACTGACTCTCATCAAGTTGCAGTGGACTGTTAGCAACCACATAGACAGTCCTTTTACAGAATTATCTGTTCCCAGCTTGGCCTAGTTTTCTACTGTTGCATCCATCACTAGTGTACATGACTGTCTATCTTGCTGCTTCTTTTTCTTTTTCCTTCCACCTTCCTCAGCATTATGAACTTCTCAGGAGAACTGCATCTTCACGTCACGTAGCCCAAATATGATGATTTGTGCCTGATCATTTGCACCTCAAATGAGAACTCTGGATTAATTTGTTATATGATTCAGTTGTTTCTCTCATCGAGTGTCTATGGTACTTTTCTCCAACACTCACATTCAAAAGCATAATATTCTTTCTCTCCTGCTTCTTCAGTGTCCAACTTTTACTTCCATACAGCATCACAGGGAAAATCATGATCTGCATAATTCTGATTTTTGTAGGAATAAGATACATCATGGTATGTGACTACCTTTCCAAAGTCTTCAGTGCTACTCTGTCATGTGCTGGTCTATGCTAACAGCATATTTTTGACTGCTGGCTCTTTCACTATTGATAGTCAATTCTAAAAGGCAGAAACTATCCACCAGTTCCATATTTTCATTGCCATTTCAATGCCTGGTTGCTGTACCTGTTGCCGTTAATTTGGTCTTTATATTTAATCATAGTTATTTTTTCATTTTGTTGTTTGACTTTAAAAACTAAATCTTACATATAATTTGTATTTTCAGCGAGAGAGTGGTATCATTGCCATAGTGCAGTTTATTGCACTTATTTGTTCATACATTAATAATATCTTTTGTTCCTTATTTTTTCTTAAAACCAGTTTGAGCATCTCCCTTTCCATGTAGAGCTGTTAACTGCATTAGATTATCCTAAGCATTACTTTCCTAGCATGTGAAGCTGAACTGTTTGGAAAAAGAAAGATCAGTCATTGTAGATCTAAATGTTTAGTTACTGTACTTATAACTACAGTTAGGACTAGAATGTCCATTGCAAGGCAGTTGTTAAATGAATCTCTCCCAATTTTACACTCTTTTTTGCTATGGCTATCAAGCAAATCACTGCAGTTGTTAAGGGAATCACATGGTCATTAAGCAAATCCAGCTTCCCCCATGGACTTTGCTTGTCAGAAGATCTGGGAAGGTCTCATATGGCAATCACATGATCCTGGGATGCTGCAATTGTCATAAATATGTGCTGCTTTCCAAACGGTCAGTTTGGATTATGGGACTGTGGAGATGCCATGACGATCCTATGTGAAGTCCAGATATCTCAAAGTTGCTGGCTGAGGAATTCTGGAAGTTAAAGTCCACACTTCTTAAAGCTGCCAAGGTCGGACACCCCTAGTTTACAGTTTCTGATAACAGAACTTTTGTTAGCCTACTTCTCTTATTAAAATATTGTTCTTTTCAAGACTAGAGAAAATGAATGGCTTCTATGCTGATTGTGCACTCTAGGAATAGCTTATGAAAATATGGAGTGGTCAATTAAATATGAATCCATTTATAATTTCTATTATATGGATGATCTATGGTATTGTTTGTCTGAAACATCTTATCCATTTGTATGCTCCTCAGTTAAACAGACTAGTTCACATAAATAATAAGAACCTCTGTAAAATCTGCACCTGCCTGGCTATTCAAAAAACAGTTCATCAACAGGATTTGGACATCTGTGGAAGTCTCTGTAGATCTTTAAATAACAATTTTTTTAAATCAGCAGCAAATATTGGTATATGTATTTATTCCTTATATAGTGTCATTGAAATCAGTACACTCTGTAAAAGATCCAGCCCCCAGTTGCCAATGTGCCAAATGAAGACCTGGCTATTCACCCATATTTTTGAGTCTCAGTGCAGCAGCTCAGTTTTGGGATAGAGTATTGTGAAGGGTGCTTTCTGATATGTCATGCATGGTCTTGAATTAGAAGTAAGCAGCAAAAACTGGCCAGATTTGCAGATGATACTAAAACACTCAGGACGATCAAATCACCTTCCTCCCCCTGAACTCCAGAAGGATCTCTTCAAACTGGGTGAATCGTTAACCAATTGGCAAAAGTAGTTCAATTTAACTAAGTGTAAAATTGCAATCACTTTCACTTCATATATACAGTAGAATGATGGGTCACCTCTTGGATTGCTCAGTGGAGAAGGCAATCCAATATGTGGCAGCTTTTAAAAAGGCAGATTCTATGCTAGAGATCTTTGGCATTCAATCCTGAGGGATTGAAAATAAAAAGAATAACTGTCAGGCACAAAGACCAGGACCAGATGGTGAGATTCAGGCTAACAGCTTTATTGGACTGGCATATTTACAAAAATTTGCCCAACTGACCATTGAACACTTGCAGCTTTAAGATAAGTTTCAACGGCCCTCAGGAGGTGTTGGGTTTACTATGTTTAAGCCTATGTAGCGATTTGAGATGACCTCCTACTTCACATCTCTCCCTGACTCAGCCCTTAATTTCTTCCACAGTAACAGTGGATTGCTCTTATAAAAATCTATGATAGGTCTACATGTGGACTACTGTATACAGTCTTGGTTGCCGTATTTAAAAAGGATATAGTAGAGGTAGAAAATATATAGAAGTGCAGAAGAGAGCCCTCAAATTGATCAAGGGGCCCAAAAAAATTCCATTTGAAAAAAAAATCTAGAACAGTTAGGATTCTTTACAGTAGTTTGGAAAAAAGGCAACTGAGTTTTAAACAATCATGCGTGGTATAGAAAAAAAGAGTCAAGAGTCCCTGCCTTTCTCAGTATACTAGCAGAAGGGGTCACTCAGTGACGATGATTGGCTGCAGGTTAGAACAGATAAAGGAAAGCAATTATTAATATATAATTAACCTTTGGAATTCCTTAGAAGAGAGTGTGGCTGAATTGTTGGCTTTAAAAATGCAGAAGACAGGTCTATTAAGGGGTTTGGGCAGCATGCCTCAAAATAGGCATGGGCTGCACAGAACAGCTATATAAATGAAATCAATAAATCAATGTATGGAAATATTCCATAGATATCTAATTGCCCAGTATGTGATATTTAGGATGCTTGGCGGACATGGATTTGATTTAATATAGCAGGGATGATTTTATCTAGGTTATTTTAATGGGTTGTGTTGTTTGCTTTATTGGTTGATTGAAGGTTACTGAGAAACAACCTCCCAGATATTAAAAGTTTGTATAGGTGGTTCTTGTGATTTCCATCATTATGGGCTTTTAAAAGTTAACAGAAATATTTTACTTGCATCACAAGAAATGCATGGGGATGCAGTGTAACTATATAAAGACTAGTGAGACCTGTTCTATGTATCCCATGTCGGTCTGTGAACAAGTCCTAATTTCCATTAGGCCTATCAAAATACATACACTGTATTTTAGAAACAGGAAATGTTTTAACTACTTAGCAAAAAGAGCCAAATGGATTTCATGGGGCACGGTATTTTACACTGTAAATAATGGCTCCTGAAAATAACCTTAAACATATGACAGATTTCTGCGGGCTATAAAATAGAACTCTCATAAAGATAATAAAGAACGGATTGGATGGCGTAGATAGGGAGTATCACTCACCTTTAAAGGCAATGTGATCCATGGCGAGATGCCATACATTTTGAATTTAAGACATTTTTTCCTAAACTTGGTGTGCTTTTCATCAATCTTGAGCCAGCTGTTTTGAATTCAGAAATTACATGAAGTATGCTTATGTTCTTCCAATCGTAGGGTAAAGGTTTCAAGTCTGGTCAGAACATGTCTAGTAGGGTCAGAAGAGGTATTTTCAGTTCAAAATGTTTCAACGCTATAATACTTTGCATACTATTACAAATAGTCCTTCCTTAACAATGGTAATTGGGACTGGAATTTCTCTTGCTTAGTGACCATTTAGTGATGACAATTCTGGCACTTCCATTTGCCACTGTTAAGCATATCCCATGCTACTGTTAAGCACAATGTCACTTGACTGCTGTTTGCAACCTCCTGCCAGTTTATTCATTGACTTTGCTTGTTGGAAGCCAGCAGTGAATGTTGTATATTGCAGTCACATGACCATGGGGACACTGCAACTATCATAAATACAAGGACCAATCATAAGTGCCACACATTCAGCGTTGTCATAAGTTTGAACAACTACTGAATGATTAGTTTATAAACAAAGACCTTCTGTAATTATGATAAGGATTTGATTTGTTCAAGGAAACAAATTGCTAATAGTATTGCAAATTAGGAGAAATATGAACCCAGAGATAAATACCAATATCTTGCAATGGCATTCTGATATTTCTAAAGACTTTTCAAAAGAAGCCCATTTTAAGAAGTATTGGAGCAATCCAAAATGGATGTAACTGAGGCATGTGCTACCATACATAGGAATGGATGTAGTTATTCAGGATATAAATTATAGGAACCTAAAGGAATCTTACAGGATACAAATTATTTTGGGACCTAATGAAAGGAGAACTAGAGCTTTGTGTTATCTAAATATTAATGAATATTGATTTCCTTTGTCTTGTTCTCAGGATGGATTACGTAATTTTAGAAAGTACGATGCAAAGGGAAAGGCAGATGCAGACAGCTGTTTTGTGGTTATTACTGCTCATCGGTGTACCTTAGGTTTGATCCCTGGGTGTCTGCGATCATGATTAGTGTTCGCACTTGGCCACAAGGATTGCCCTTTGCATCACTGTAGTGAGGCGTTGATACCTATACATGGGCAAATCGCTTCCGTTGTGAGAATCTTAACATGTGATTCCACTGTGTTCACCAGCCAGCTGATTCTGTTGGCCTAATTGGACTAGGCTTTTTACAAGTCACCAAAGACAAGATGGCCTAGCGGTTGGCAACGCTAGTCATGATCACGGAAACCCAGGGGTCAAGGCTAAGGCGCACTGATGAGCAGTAATAATCACGGAACAGCTGTCTGCATCTGCCTTTCCTCTTGCATCGTACTTTCTAAAATTATCATCTTTGGTAACTTGTAAAAAATTTAGGCCGATTGGACCAGCAGAATCAGTTCTGGTGGACAAGTGGAATCACATTTCAAGATTCTCACAACACAAGTGAGTGATTCGCCCATGTATAGATACGGATTACAGTAATTAGTAACCAAAATTATGTCAGCTGCAGACTAGACCTATAGCCAGACTGAAATAGGTCCAGATAATCTAATTTATCCTGGAATCAAGAATATGAATTGTTATTAGATAAGATATCAGATAGTTTATAATAAGATTTAGCAGAGATTTTTATCTTAATGGCATTGTATTATACTTTCCACATCATTAATTATCATACCAAATACTTGTAAACATTAATATTTGAGTTCCGCATATGAGAACAATCAATAACATATTAGTATATTTGAATTTTATTCTAATTGGCCAAAAATTTCAGATTCATATAATGTCCCAAGTAATACTAGACTGTCTCACATACTTTTTTTAAAATTTGTATATCAATTCAAATGAAAAAAAGTTAGAAATATTTATCAGTCTGACCTTGCCTGAGTGCATGCTCCTGTTATGTGGAATAAATCTTAGGTACTTGAAATTAAAACTTTAACTAGGGTTAGGTTAGGAATCTATGTGGAATAAATCTTAGGTACTTGAAATTAAAATTTTAACTAGGGTTAGGTTAGGAATCTGAAGAATTCTTTTTATCATAGATGTATAGGAAAGCAATATTGCAGAAAATGTTTAATTATTTTGAAATTGGAAGGATTCAAGCTAAGAAAAATCATGGGTGGGTTTGGAACAATTGCCTCTCAAATATATCCTGTTCTGCTTCCTTTTCTTTCTGTTTTATTTATTTATTTATGTATGCCACTGAAATCCGAAGACTCTCGGTGGCTAACAACAATAAAACAATACAT
>JANHZU010006305.1:26133-48651 GCA_032468055.1 Acrochordus granulatus | reverse complement strand
GACACATACACACACTTTCTTTTCTCTCAATATTTGGCAAGCTTTGTCTTCCAATATGCCCCATTTTTACCCTATTCTGTTGATTCATTTATTGTTATATTATTAATACATATGTGCCTCTTGTACAAGAAGGTAAGACTCCTACCTCCCTCTCAGTTTATTTCTAATTTAATGTGAATTTTAAAAGAGTAGCTAACCATGCGCTCATTTTTATTAATTTACAATGCCTAGCACACCTCAGGCTTGTGTATATGATATGATGCAAATTTCTTAAAGTCCATAAATTATGCTATAATATTTAGTGTGTTTTGTTCTCATGAGGGCACCATTTCAACTGCTGTGTTTATCTACATGATAAAATTGAATGTTTTCTGGTGATACTTTAAAAAGGCATGTGAACAGAGTGGAGCTAACATACTCTCAACCTCCTCTCCAAAGAAAAGTAACAAGATCTTTGGAGAGTTGTGCCACAGCTGAACAGGCTACATTATTGGTTTTCACCAAAAGGATTCTCAATAATCAAGAAATCGTCAACAGAATCATTTACCATTATTTCTATCGAGTGGGCTGCAGAGGTCTTTGAAGTGACATATAGATAACTGTAAATGTGTACGTGACTCCTAGAGATAAAAATTTATGTGACAAATTAGTTGGCCAAAGAAACCACAACCTTTGTACTGCTCTTATTGTGTTTCTCCTTGGGATTTTTTGCACAATATAAAACAACCACCAGGACAGCAGAAGGAGAGCAAGTCTTCAGCAATGTCTGTACTGTGATTTTTATCACTACTAAGGGCTGATTCATCCATGCATGATAGTTCATTTCCAGAATGAATGAACCACTACATACTAATGCCTAATGACACAGTCCTCAAACTTCCCAACAGCAATTTAAGCACATATTCTTTCCTGCCTACCATAACAGACAAACTAGTTTTTTTTAAATGAAAGAATACATACAACCATTTCCTTTCCTACATTTCAAACAATAGATGCATTGGTTTGAGTGGTAGAATCAACAGATGAACGGTAAGGGACACCTCCAGGGGAGTCAAGAAATATTCCAGTTTAGAGTCCATTCAGAAGAAATGTCTGAGGTTAAATGGTCTATATTTGCTGTTTCCCAAGGAAAGGCAGACAGTCTGGCAAGATTTTTGTAATATAGGTGATCAACAATAAAATATCCACTTTACTTTGACCTACTTGTGAATGGTTCTGTTATTTGCACCTGAGAGTTCATCTTCCGTAGTAACTGCTGCTACAAACATCCTCCCCAGAGGAACAATGTGGAAGCCAGCAAGCCTTGTGATGGATTGTCCCTGATGAGATCACTTATTCACTACAGAAACTTCTATCTTTTATTGCAGCCCAATATAGAATACCAGTAACCGTGACAAAATCTCTTCTTGCTGGCTTGTCCCAATTTCCTTACTCTAGAAGATAGGATACAAATAATTTTACAAGTAGTCTTCTACTCATGGATTGTATATCACTTTCATGAATTCTTTGAGCATATGGAATCCTCTTTGCACACATACACATATATAGGGATTGGCTTGGTTTCTTGTTTTTTAAAATTTGGTGGGTTGTGATTAAATCTATAAAACTTAGTATTACAGAACTAATGGCATTGCAGCTGGGCAATTATGGTCCTAAAATCTTGCAGACTAAACTTCTCCCTTCCTGAGGCAGATATGGGGAACATGTGAGGAAGGTGAAAAGGGAAATCCATTCTGTCAATAGAGTTTATTGGAAGCAACCCAAATGGATCACAACAGTTTGAGCAGGATTGATCAGGGATTGCAATCTATTGGCATTTAGGAGATTTACAGGTCCTTACAAACTGCAGAAAGAATAAACTTGGTTCAAAACATAACATTGACAGTTAAATTATGCATCACATTACACATCTTTAGAAAGATCATTTTCCCCAATTCCACTAAAGAGTTGCTTTGGACAATTTTTTAAATAAATGTACATAATTTAATTTGTTCTAATTATTGTGTAAAAAATTAACTAGATTAATTACATTGCCTGAGAAAGGTTTTTAAGCATGCTTATTCTTGTGGTGCTTGACAGCTTGGTATTTCTTTAGGTGACAGATGGAATTATCTAATATATTACTCTCACTTAGGTTAGCCAAGTAAATTGGTTAATAATAAGCCTTATGAAAGATCAGTTTAAAATCATCAAAAGCTATTTTATTATGTTAAATGTTATAAGAATTAAACATCATAACATACAGAGATCCACTCAAGCATGCTTATTCTGATAAATAGCATATTCTGAACATCTATTATAAATGCTAGAGTTTTCACAGTGCTTCAGGATAGCAAATGAAAAATGATCTTAATTACTTTGTACATAATCATGCCCCAGTCTATAACTCCCTAACAAACAAATGATCATAGTCCAATTTATGCTATTTCATCATAATTATTTTAATAACATTAATTGGAAAACTTAATTCATGTTATTATTCTATATCCAAATTATACTATTTCAGGATTTGTTGGTCTCCTCTAATAAAGATGTTATGGCATTAAGGGGACCCTCCATAGCCTTGAATGAGACCACAGTTTTGATTTTACATCAGCTGTTGTCCTACGAAGGGCAGAAAGTAGAACAGCGAGGGAATTCATAGACACATGGGAGACGCTGCCTTAAAAGCTTAATGCTAACATTGTAAAGTGTGACATTTGCTGTTGTTTCATGTGGTTTGTGTTTGGTTTTCATACACCAACAATGTATGATTGGCTTTGTAGTCCTCTGAGGATGGGCTCTAGAAGGAGTCCAAAAACTAAGGAAAATAAAAATACTGTCAACCCATGATTTATGGACTTTGCAACAAAGATGCTGATTTAATCTATTTTTACTCTATTCAATTCTAGCTCATTCTGAATCCAGAATGCTAAGTTTATAATTATAATAAATGAATAATTTATAACTCTATCTACAGTATATATACACACTGTACTTCCAAGCAATAATTTATCTATTATGGAACCCTCCTCCTTACAAACCAGCATTTTAGGGAGAAGAAACATACATAATATTAGGTATGTAGCTGATAACATGCATACATAATTCACAGTGACACATCTATACTTGATTAGTTGCACTTAAACTTGAAAGATTTTTCATGTATGAAATAAGAAACTATAATATTGTATTTTTTTAATTTTGTGTGCTATAGAAGAAAGTTTAAAAAATGCAAAAAGGAAGTTGTGGCATGTTACCATCTTGCCCTTTTGCTTAAAGCTTCCACCCCTCACTCCCTAGTCACTGTGTTGAGAAGAATGGACATAAGTATACAACCTTCAGTAAATATAACTTATAAATCCATTGCAGTTTAGAATCTTGCTTTGTAAGCTTTCTGTGAGCTCCTGTGCTCTCTGAGCTTGGTTATTTTATTTTCATCAGGCACTGATGATGTTGCCTACTTTGGTAATGAAATGTCCACAAGAAAATAACCAAGCTCAGAGAGCACCAAGGGCCTCACAGTTCAACCTGAGCTACAAATATTATCTCCTATCTATAAGCTTTCTATTGTACAACTTTTCAGTTTGACATAACTGCTTAAGAAGGAAATTAATGTAGTAATAATACTTGTATCTTTTAATATTGCAAGATACTTATATAATTTATATACTTCTATTTGTATCCATAAAAATCTTATATTCTCAGTCAGTGCAAATCAAGATCAGAGTAAATATGATGATTGTAAGGGACGCAAACCATTCTGCTTAAGAGAGGGCCAAGTAACCCTTCCATAATGCTAATGAGGAATCTAATGACCAATCACATATTGTTCTAATAATTCTGACTATAATATGGATATATAAGGTACAATCTTTTGAGTGAACTGAAAACTGTAGCAGTTTGCTCAGTTTATAAAATGAATGAAACTCTTCAATACTAGTTACATATACAGAATTACAGAGAATAATATTGCAAACAAAGTCTACATCCATCCTTAAATACATCTCAGCCTTTCCTGGATAGGCTATTTTCAGTGATGGAAATTGGAAGATTTCATAGAGATATTAGACACTGAACAAAAGAACAAGTGGCTTAACTGAGAATTCAAAAGAAGTGATTGGATATTTGACTGCCTGACTGTTGACATCTGTTTATGTAGGCTGAGCAGCAGAAAAGAGAGGAATTGCCACTATTCCTCTATTTGTACAATGCCATTATACGTGTAACTGTAATATTGGAAATAAAACTACTCTCAAAATTACAGATGTTTAGGTTAAAAATTCCTTTGTTTTAAAGTAATGTATGAAAGCTAAAACAAAACAGAAAAACAAAAGGCAATGTGGATTCACATGTAATGTTATCACCCATTGATTTAAAGACTGCTATAGTTAAAATTTTTTGCCACTATTTATCATGTTACTTTCAAAATAAGTATATATAACACTGACATTTATTGCATTAAGAAATCAGTCGAGTGGATAGTTTAGTTTTGATAATATGATTTGACATCTAAACATAAGCTGAGAAGGATCTTATACAAATGAGATCTTTGATAATAAGATTCATTGTCAAATGTTTGTTTTGCCTCTCTGGAACTCATTAATTAATTCTTTTTAATATAACTTGGATTTACTGATTTGGAAGAAGACAATTCTTCTTACTGATGTTGCTAAAATATCCAGGTGGTTTAAATTCCACCAACGAAATGTTCTAATCTGGTGCATTTGTGTAGCCCTAATCAAATATTTGCTAACAGATGTGAAGCACCCAGCCCTGGAACAAATGTTTGTGTCTATATAATAATTAAATTACATCAGTGAAGAAGAAAAATGAACAGCAATAGCTGTAGTGCTTTTAAACCCTAGTTATTATTGTTAAGCAATCTTTTTCTTTAAACACATTATTTTTTAAAAAAACTGACAATAGGATACACACCAACCCTCTCACACACACATATTCTAGATACTTATATTAGTATTTGTATACTTAACCACCCTACACATTTACAGTTTGTGATGGCAGGTGTTTACATCAATATATTAAATATATCTGCTTATTTTTAGAAGGACAATATGACAATATGACCAAAAAAAACCCCACCACTATTATTAAATTTGGGTTTTTCTGTTTCATAGTGGTCTAAAAGTTATGAGCTTGTAGCCTTCCATACGTCCATCTACCAAGTATTAATGGAACTTGTGTTTCGATCACTGTCTTATCACATATTTTTAATCTGTTTATGCCAATTTAATCAGCCATCAATATTCATGACATGTATACATTTTTTATAAATAGTTTATTTATTTAAAAAATCTTCTCAGATCAAGAAGCATCAAAGGCCTTTTGGGAATACCATATTTAATACTCCAAAATCCAAGAATCTCAGAAACATGAGACCCAGAAATATTTAATGAGAAAATGTTATTAGAAATATGGAGGTGTATTTACAGAAGAAACTTATTTGTTAAATTTCTCTCATGCCTCTTTTATTGAGTGTAAAATGTTTCATATCCTGAGGATATTCTTCAGGAGTCCTAGAGAAATTAATTTAAGAAATGCCAACTGTTCCTAAAACTTCCTTATTTTAGAGTCTGTTCAGAAAAGATTGTTGCATAATTTGGCACAGGAAAGATATCCAACTAGGGTGGCAAGGCCAAATACCTGGAGTGAAAGATTAGAGGTCTCAGCCTTCTTTTTACAAAGGTCCCTTGGGTCTGTGCACTCTACCCCTGCTTTGGGGTGCAGCTTGGTGCCTCTCAAGCTGCCATCTTCTAGGAACGCTTCAGCTAGCATTTTTCCTCTTAACTGAGGTATCTGAGAGATACCGGATTTCCAGTGTTACTTTCTTGTAATTTAAAAGAAAAACAAGCCAGAGCAAGATTATTGTGTGCACAGCAATGGAAGGGTATTGAAATACTGACAGTGGAGGAATGGATTGTGAAAATATCAGAATTCACAAAACGGCAAAACTTCTGTTAAAAAAAAAACAAGAGAAACTTTTCTGAAAGACTGGAAACTTTATACTGCATTGACTTTTTGCTGAAAGAAGAAATTGATGAAATAATGATTTATGGATTTGAAGATTAAGAAAGACGTGCATTAAGTGAGGAGTTTAAGGGACTTGTGTAACATTTTAAGAAAAAGGAGGGGCAATAAGTTTGCAATTATCTGTTGAAAAGGGCAGAAGTTGTTTATATATTCCTTAACTTTAGGGTTTCCTTCCTTCCTCCCTTCCTCCCTTCCTTTTATTTTATGGAAAAGTTCTTACTAAATATAATTTAAAAAGAACAGGAAAAACCAACCAAAAAGAAAAAAGTGAAAATGAAACATATTCTATAGTGATATTTCTTTGCCTTGAAGTAAATGGCTGGGGAAATAAGTTTTTTTATTTCCCTTCCTGTTTGCGAAATAGACTAAGCTGACATGAAATGAATAAGAGGCAACAAGCATTCTCTCGCAAAGGAGATAAACATACAAAGTTGTTTAAGTCTCACCTAGTGACTGAAAAAGATCTCCCATGCTTCAGGTCACCTAGAGCTAGCTCAAATGCAAAAAGTTCCCAACCTGCATAAATTAATGCATTAGTGGACGTATATAGAAATCATAGACTTTAATACAATCAAAATAAAAATTATGTTATGTTGTTTTAGCTCTTCTTTCCAAGACAACCATTTTCCTAAACATTTCCCCGTTTCTCTCTTGTCAGTGAATTCTGAGGCTGCTGGGGAGAGGGAATGGGTTCCACGTCTCTCTCGGCTTGGTTTTGAGACAGAATCTAATCGAAAGGAGGGTGGATTAATCTTCCTTCCTGTTGATTTTCATCCATGCCTCTGTCAGGAATACCTTGCCTGAGTGTCTCCTGAAACTCAGACACTGCTGGCTGCTAATGAATGTGCGCTGGGTGCCTTTTCGGCACACCAGCTTGTTCTGCACTGAGAGCCTTGGCCTGACTTTTGAATGGGGATCCCTTGGCTTTTGAATAGGGACATAATCATGGCGAAAGCTAAATTTGACTTGATTTTATTTACCTTCAGCTAATTAACATTAAGCTAATCTCCAGCCATATATCGAACAGGGTTATTGTATTGTTTTTTTGTTCCATCTGAAATTAAACTTTGGTACTAATACATTTGAAGATCTTCAACTAATCTAAGCCATGAACTTCTGCTAGGAAGTTGTATTTCAAAAGGAGCCAGAACGATCAGGGACATTAGCTCAACTCACTGACAGCTCAAGCAAATGAAATGGTTACACATTTCAGAATCACTTATGAGATCTCAGTAGCCTGCCTCCAACTACTACCTCTACCTGATGTTTACTATAATGTTACTATAATAACATTATAGTAAACATTATAATTACCAAACTAAGTAACATCTGATGATGTTACTTAGTTTGGTAATGAAATGTCTGCAAGAAAACAACCAAGCTCAGAGAGCACCGAGTGCAACTTCTACCATCCTGTACCAGCATGAGCATGTCAGTGAGGAATGAGGGAGGGTGAGCTGTAGTTTAACACATTTGGAGGGAACACCAGGGTGAGGAAGGCTGCTCCCTAATATGTTGAACAAAGGGCCAATAGCTTCTCAAGATGCAGCTGCAGTTCAGCTGTCATTTAGCTATGTTTTTGCTCCAAACACAGGAGTAGGTTTTTCCTCATGCACTTTATTCAGTGCTTCTGACCTTGCTGGAGGCTAAGCAATCTCACCAGCTGCATATGTAGGGCAGCCACTGGTGTCCTGTCATGATTCCCCTTGGGATGCAACTCCTTTTAACATATTGGGCATTCTTGCAGGTGGGGAGGCTTTATTTGTGTGCTTTACTATATTTATTTATTTGTCTGAATAATCAAGCCTTGTCTTTCATACTCATCTTCTGATTTCAGAGTCTAAGAATATGAAGTATTCAGCATCTAGATTGTTTCCAGCTTTCAGATGTAACTGATATTTGTGTAAAAAGAAAGCTGAATTATTTTAGTTTTTCAGGCAATGGCAAAGGAGTTTTAACCTCCCCTCCAAGAACGAGAGAAGGAAATGAAAGAATATATGTACAGTAAATATGAATACACAGCCACATGTCACCTTACAGAAGTATATACTTCTTAGGTATTAAATAGTCTTATCAATCTATCCATTTGATACAATCACATTGTTAGTGTTTAAGTCTTTTTATATAAGAACAGAGGACAAAGGAGTCAGAAATATAAATGGGAATATTCAGTTTAAATTCTAAATAATGCTCCAAACAGGAAAATAATTGCATTAAAATTAGGATTAGAGCCAATTTGGTCTAGTGGTTAAGGTAACAGACTAGCAACTGGAAGGTCATAAATTCTCATTCTGCCTTAGCCATGAAGCCAACCTTGGGCCATTCACTCTCTTTCAGCCCAACCCATCTCACAGGGTTGCTGTGCTGGGGAATATAGGAGGAAGAAGTGTGTTAAACATGTGTAATAAAGGTGGGATATAAAGTAAATAAAACGCTTGCTCAGATATAGAAGGGGTGTCAGTTTTCCTTATAGCTGCAACATAATGGGTGCTATTCCAACCTTTTAAATCTGCAGAAATGAAAAGGGGTTACTTTATAAAATCGGAATTATTTGCTGAATATATAAATGAATTATAATTTGAGCTTCGATAAATGTGTATTTTCTAACAATCTTACCTTGCTGAACAGACCTCCCACACCACACAAGACTGATAACTCTCTATATTTTTTAAAAAAAAGAAATCTGACAAATCTTTTATATTTATGGTACCCAACAGATATTCTGATCTTAGTGATGTAGATAATTCTGTCCATTCATTCCACTTATCCTATCCTGGGGTACATCATGACAGAGAAAGAAATTGCTGTGAACTTAACTGAATATGTAAAGAGGTATCAGCAGTTAAAACTGTATGTCCCATTCCAAAGCTGAATTATAAATGGCTGTTGGAGCCTGATGTCAGGGTATTAATTTTAGAATTCTCTGAAAGAGCACAATTTAGCTAAAATGAAAGAAGGGTGAATATACTGCAAATTTTAGGAACAAAAATAGCCCCTAAAAGCTCCAAAATTGCTTGTTCTTCAAATCAAAAGTGACTACTTAAGCTAGCAGTGTTTTTTTTATATATAGTTTCATGGAATTCAGTAAATGTTCCCTAACTTTTAATAGAATATCTATTGGATGCAGAAAAGTATTTTTTTCAATATTTGCATTATTTCATTAATTTGACTTTAATTTGTCTCTGAACAATCCCTTCCTACATTTTTAAAATTATCTTACGTTTGCTAAAACAAGCTATTTCATGGTAGAAGGAAAGTTTCTTCAGCCCACCACCTCATTCACTGTAAATACATCTCCAATCTTCCCCACCTTCTCTTTAAAGTGGAAACAGCCTTGAGTTTGTAAATATATTGTGGTTGAAAAAGAGTTAAAAATACAGTCAAAGGGTTTACTTTCCTCATATCTTCCTCTATATCATGACCTTTGCTTTTTTCAACTTCCTCAATTTGGTCTTAGTAAATTGTCCTAGAATGGCATAACACCTGCTTTGGGTACTTGAGAAATTGACTCTTCCTGCAAATTACCCTGATCAGTGACCTTGTCTGGCTACTAAAGGGTTTGGAGGAGCAGGGCAGCTTTATGTGTGGCCATCTCCCAGCCTCCCTTAGCTATTTAATCCTTTGAAGTTTACTTATCTCTCTCATGTGTAATTCTAAGTGTGGAAAAATGCCAAAAGGCAAATGTTATCTAACAACTGAAAAATACCAATAATTGGACATACTGGAGACATCTCAAAAAGTCTCTTGAAACAGTGACCCTTCCTACTGTTATACTTAAGATATAATTACCTAATATTTAAACCTGCTAAATAAATGTTTAATACTGAGAAATTAATTAAATATGAAACACTGATATTTATTAGAAAGATACAATAAAAAGCATTTCTGTTTAAGGGCTTTGATTTGAAGGAAAACTATGTTCTTAAACATTCAGTAGGTGCTTTGCACAGAGACATTTTATCAAACAGAAAGCATATAAATTCTATTTTTTTATTTTTTAAAAAAATCAGGGAACTGTTATGACTTGTTATTTCCAGCTACAGGTGTTAATCTTCAATGGTTGTCCCAAAGAGAAGCTGTCTGAATAAACAGCAATTCCTGGCATTGTCAAGGTCTCACAAATTGGTCCATGAAAAAGTGTTGATGCCACTTTAAACCCAAATGACATGAGAACCTTTCAAATATCAAAGGGAATCTTATTGTAAATGTAAACATAGACGAACCGTTAGACCCTGTGCTGAGCTCGTCAAGATTCAATGGCAGATTTTATTCAAGAACATATAAATACAGTAATTTAAAAGTTACAGTAAAAAAAAGATGTTTGATGCCCATTTTATATCCATAATCTCAATCTTATTTAATTTTTCACTGCAATGATACATTTATAATTTGGGGAATTTGGTTTTATTCAAGATTTGACCTCTTAGTCTATTTAATTATGATATATTTAAACTATAT
Organism: Acrochordus granulatus; assembly: GCA_032468055.1. Classification (NCBI taxonomy): domain Eukaryota; kingdom Metazoa; phylum Chordata; class Lepidosauria; order Squamata; family Acrochordidae; genus Acrochordus; species Acrochordus granulatus. The sequence continues at coordinate 38,163 of JANHZU010006305.1, read as the reverse complement.
CATTCAATTTTTTAATTATAATGCATAATATAAAACTACCAACTTTAAGTGTTAACAGTGATAAAATAAGGATAAAAAAGACTATTTCTTCAAAAAAAATCAAACAAAAAATCAAAGTATTAAAAATAGTGCATAACTGGATTTCCTAAATTCCCCCTGAGATAGAAAATAAGGTTCTAGCCTAGAAGAAGCAAAACAGCCCTCCTATTTTCCTACCAAATTCTATTGCTTTCTGAGATAAAGAAGTAATGATTAGATATGACCTAGAACAGTATTTCTCAATCTTGGCAAATTTAAGATGGGTGGATTTCAGCTCCCAGAATTCCCCAGAAAGCCATGCTTCCCCATACTGGCTGGGGAATTCTAAGAGTTGAAGTTCACCCATCTTAAGTTTCCCAAGGTTGAGAAACACTGGTCTAGAAGTGTCTTAAAAGGAACCTGTCTGAGCCAGGGCAGAAAGGGTTGAAGATTCTAGTATTTCCAAAATACTTCAATACTGGAGCATTTGGTATCCAATAATGTTGAACTGCTGTGCCAAAATTTAAAATGCCTGAAGACCCAAAAGAAATGGTTTGATTTAGTGTCAAGATTGTACAGTTGAGTTGAGAAATATGAAATATGTGTCCTTGTTTCCTACACTAATAGTTGTGTTAGTTTCTAGAAAAAGAAAACTAACACTATTGTTTCTTTCATGAACTCTAATTTGTAAAGGTAACCCTTAGTCTAGAAGAAAAATGTTTTGGAATACTGCTGGATGGCTGTATGTCACGTGTCCAAAAGAAAGGCACCATAATCCTCGGATGCGCCTCTTTTTTTTCTCTTTTCCTGTTTGTCTTTTTTAAAGAAGTTTAAAAATGTTTTGGTCATTTCTTTCTCAAAAATATTTAATAAAAAAGTATGAATGTTTTAAGAAATCCTACATCCCCAGTTGCTATCCTGTTTACCAGTAACTTCTCTTAGTTCTCATATAACATATGGAGGACAATTAGCCATTTGAGGAGCAGTCAGAAGATCTTCTTTTAGGTGAAGAACTACAATAAAGAAACAATTCTTCCAAAGCACTACTGAACTTCTGCATTGGCACCGAGGTAACCAGTCAGTAGCTAGTAGGCTCCTTAGGATCAGAAAGAAACCAAGGTGAAATTTTAGAAAATAATTTTATTAAAAGAGTTAACAGTGAAATTATGCCAATCCATGTTCTTTCAACATTCCAAGAATTCCAAGAATATTAGGGAATGGACCTCTTGAAACCAGCAATTGCATAGAATTCACCTAGGATTTTGGATCTATACTGGGGTTCAAACTATTTTACCACCTTTTTATTTTATTTATTTTTATATATTCATTCAATTTTTACACCCACCTATCTCAAACCAGTGCCTTTGGACAGTGAACAATCATAAATTTTTATTTTTCTTAAGAGATAAGGAATATAAACAATATCTTGGTAGCACATCTAATCAGGGACGATCATATTTTTAGACAGTGGAATCTCTGCCAAGGATGTTTTTAGGAATGGCAGAGTATATAGCAGACAACACCTGGGGTTAGTATAATGACATATCTGATCAATACTTTGGGGAATGACCCTTTCCTTATGAGAACTTTAATCTTAAGGGAAGGGTCCTTATTTTATGCTCATCATCTTCAAAAGTATAATATTAACTTGAAGCGGGTAAACTAAGCAGAATATATTTTCCATTTCCAAGAGCTGTCAGGTGAGGTACAAAATATCTTTGCATAGTCATTATTCTCTCAGATGTTACTCCTTTAGTATTCACATAATTTTTATAATGCCACCCTGCATTGAAAGAATAAATTTGTCTAAAGCAGGCTCACATTGCTGTATATGATGTATAATTTGATTGAAGTTTTAATGTAGTTGCTATAAAAATTAACACCCAACGTCATATTTTATTGTGTATTCAATCAATTAAAGCACACATCACATCTTGAATCTGTTAACTTTCAGATGAGTGCCATTAGACCAAAATATGCTCTAAGTAGTGTTTACACATTTATTTACAGAAGACAATTATTTAAACAAAGGACTATTCCTAGCTAATTGATAAGATATGAGAAAAGATGCAATTAATCATCATTATTGTATGAGGCTTTTTATTATTCATTTATGGCACGCAGCGGTGGGAATAACAGACAGTGACACTACTTCAGGCTGCTGTTAACAGAAGCTCTGACTCCTTTTAAAACGGAAAATATTAGCCAATACACACTAGCGTTGTGTGATTTTTAACTGCTTGTTTGACAAATCTTTAGAATAGGCTGGAAAATAAGGCTGTTAAGAATTTGTGTAGAAAGAAAATAGCATAGACATTCAGTAAAGGCCATGATGATGTAATTGCTCAAACATATGTCTGCATCATGGCACCAATGATGTACCTTAATGCACATGCACATTCACTCTCTCCCACACGCAAATGCACATCGTAATCATAGAATGGTGGCATCAGGTCAGAAGAAGGTATAAGTTAATTGGGACATTTCCACATGATTATTAACTTTTTCCCCTTGAATCACAGAAAGATTCCTAATTAAAACCTTACAATTAGATCTTTTTATTATTACTTTAATTCCTTATTAATATTAATTTTCAGTGCAAAATATAACTTTTCTTTCTTACAGAGAATCTTTCATTGGTGAGAGAGAAAGCCTCTATCATCAACATTAATTTCATCCATGGAGAGGATTTCTTTTTAAGGAGAACATATCCTGATAATATCACTTTTGTTTCTGTCAGAACATTAATCCTTGACTATGTTCCTCTCTCAATTATTCTATATTCAGGATCCTGATGTGGTTTATACTGTATATCTTTTTTATGTTCTTGGGTAACAACACATATATTATGGGGAGGGTCATCCATGGAACCTTAAACATGGGGGTTATTTTTATAAAACTATGGAATATGGAATAAGGTTAGAATTCCACTAATGCCTCATTTAAAAGAAAGGACTGCAGATGATGATTGAATAGGTTAGTTTAATTTTCCTCTGGACTGCATTTTTTCCATCTGCTTTTTAATTTAAAAAAAATTGAAAAGTTTGGACTGTTGTTCTATACAACATTCCTTAATATATTGCTGTATATTTTTCCCAATATACTTTATTTTTATACAACTAGATGTGGTATATACATTTTTGTCTACACTTTCCCCAGTGTATGCATTATTATGGACTCATTTTTTTAAAGTACAAATTGCTTTATATGAATTTTGGAACAATGATTCCATTAGAATACAGTACATGTTGTCCTGAACATGACTATTTTCTTCTGGTAGATAATTACATTTCCATTCTTAAAGAAATCCATAGTCCCTTTTCCTTTCTTTTGCTGTTGCACATGTATATATTGTATACAAAACTGATCAAGAAAAGGAAAGAGGAAAGAAGGAGGCACAATAAGCATTCCATTCTACCTTAGATCTGGTCAAAATAAGCCCATTGAAATCAATAGAAAAAAATGGACATGAATAATTTAAGACCAACACAGAGACTATGTCTTAAGACATGATTAATCTGGATCCCACCATAATGGGAAGGATGATTATGGTACAAGGAAATTTTTTATAAGAGATAATGTTATATCCAAATTTAAAAAAACTTTATAATTGTTTCTGTATTTTGCTTTCAACATATGAAACAAGACTGATGTCCTGTAGGATATATTGTGTGTCATAAAAATATGACTTTTCAGAACTCACTTACACTGCAACATAGACTTGTGTCAAAGTCATAACATGCCAGTCCTTCTCTTTTTCATACTTATGGAATAATGCTTATTTCACTAAGCTAGGATCTTCTTGACTTCACTATGAATAGTAAATTACTGCCCAGGGCAATAAAATCCCCAAAGGTTGAGGGTTTTGGGATAGCTTTATGTTCAAATGCAGGTATATCTCCAGGCAAGACGACCTTGATAATAAAAACACTCATATGGTATGTTTCTCTTATTCAGCTACAACATAGATAGCTACAGACTGAGAAGCTTGAATGACATGTTTCTTCTTTTTTCCTGTTCAAATATTGCCTTGTGAAATATTCCTCATTATCATTTTTAATGTGTCAGAGAAGACAGTTCTCCATTTAAATTGCCTGTTAGACTGATTGATAACTTATTTTTATTTTATTTTCTGTGGGTTTTTTCCCCTACTTTGCCTGTGAGGCAAATTTTTAATCAATGCTTTTTGGCAAGAAATAACACAATTCACAAAATACAATCTATGCTTCAAAATCAGAAGAATAAGTTGAACGTTATTATATTCAAGGACAGCAGTTTTTTTAACAAAGTGTATTAAGAGAAATATGCTTGATTACATTGTGTTTACATCACTGCTTCATCTGAAAAATCTGTCCTGCTTTTCTATATGCATCACTCCAACATGATGAATCTCAGCAGTGTATATGAATCAGGGTAAAAAGAAAAATAACAGAACTACAGTGGTCAAAAGTGAAAACCCACAGACATATATACAGAGACATCAATTGCATTAAAAAAAAAACCCGGTGTGAACAAGAGCAAAACATCTTGACCTCTGTTGTTCTGTCACGCCAGGCACCACGACAAACAGTAAAAAGGGATGGTGACTGTCGTTTGACAAGTTCACCTGGACTGAAAATATGTATCAGAAGTAGTTTCAGCATCTATTCATTCAGGTAGTATTCAGCTAATATGTTGACTCATAGACTCTGCAGAACTAATAGCGAACAAGGAAAGACGCTCAGGGGGAAAGGCTATGGGGTGACGAGGAGACGTTTGCTGGTTGTTGTCGCAGAATATGGAAGCGCAGGTCTACCTGTACAATTCAGACGAAAAGGCATTTGTATGGAAAACAAATCTCATTTTCTGTACAAGGCTCCCTTCCTCATCTTCAGTCTCCTACCTTCTTTTTAATGTGGATGTTATTTCTTACTATTTCCTGTTATGAAGTGCAATGTCTGCTCGGGCACCATTCCACCGCAGACCTCACAGCACTTTTGGTATGACAATTACATTTTCCCATTTGGAGTTTACTGTTGCTTCATTGTTCATCCCTCTGAATATTGCTAATGTTTCAAACGTGGGCTGCTTTTCGGAGGTAAACCAAATAGCCTTTCTCCTCATATTTTTCTCAGGTGGGCTCATATACAGACCATTTCCATTTCCAGAGGACTTATGGAACCTTTAGAGTTTCTACCTGGAATTCTTTAGAATTGTTTCCCGAGTTACATTTCACACAACCTCAGTATCTTCCTCCTGTTTACATCAGTCTGGATTTAAGCACGGTTCTAGCAAATATTCTGTACTCTAGGCCAGTATACAATAATTATATTACTGGAACATGACTATTTACTTAGCTTAATTTACATTAGATGATTATGAAGAAGCAGTGGCTAAATTACTTTGATTTATTTGATGAAAAATGGAATATATAGAGAGATGACCTCTGTGTTGCGATGCCTCAACCATTTTGTGCTATGCTATTCATAGGCTGGCATCCAGGTTGCATTCACAAATAATATGTACTAATAATTAAATTTGTTTTTTAAAATAAAACTTCAAGACATATACATTTTTAAATATTTTAACATGAAGCAAGGGTATGCTTTTTGTCGTGGTAAATATCTAATTAAAAGGATATTCATCACTCTCTTGACAGATTTGTAACACAGTTACAACTGCTTAGAATTTAAACATTTTAATTGCATTGAAACTTCCAGCTTTTTTATTGTTTTATTTAACTTTAGAAATACAACATGTCACCAATAAAAATCTCTGAAGATAAAGATGTAATCCCAGATGCCGCTTTTCTAACAAAATACTGTTCATTTGATATTATTTGGCATTCTTCTCTCCAAAACTACATTTTTCCATAAAATTCTCTTTTAATTTCTTCTTGAGAGTTGGGTCATAAAGCTACAGTTAAAGAGCTTTTCTCTACCTATCTCTAAAAAGAAAGAATATTCTGTTTATACTAGAGCAGAAGTAAAACAATAGTAAATGAAACTACGGAATTTTGAAAAAAACTCAGATTTCTCTTAATCCAAAATTAACTTAAACTAAAGAACATATTAGGTGCTCAGTTGTTGGAGAGGATACTCAACAGCTGGAGTGCTTTTCTACTTCTATTTGCCTAAATAGTGAGGTTCTTGAACAGGCAAAGGATGTGGCAACATCTCAACATATGGGCAGCTTCAGGTGGGAACAGATAGGCCATTAGAATAAGCAAACAGTCGAAACAAACAACACTGACCTGGATTTGTACAAACAAATGAACGGTTAGGCATTTTCAAGTTTGGAGTCAAAATGTCAGGGGTTCATTCAGAGACTTCCTGAGAACAGCAAGCTCGCAGAGCAGTGGTTGTTTCATCTCCTCTTTGGGCCCGTACTTCTCTCCAACACAAAAAGACACACACAGCTAGTGTCGGAGGGAAAGATGGGAGAGAGGAAATCAAAACATGCGACTTCAGAAGATGCAACATATAACAATTCTGGGCAATAACACCTTGTCAGTAAGAACTTTCAGCTTTTAGCAGCTGGTTTTGTGTATGTGTATCTGTGTACACACTTCCTTCTGGCACTGTCAAGCTGACATTTTCTCCAGATCTGTAGCTTAAGACTTCTAAGGATGTTGTAAGACAAATCAGAAGTAGAAAAGTGAGTTAAAGACACAAGTCAGAGACATGCAGAAGCAATGTTAGGAAAACATTGCTGTTAGGAAACAGCAAACCTAGCCTCAGACAGGAGGACATATTATTTTTGCTGTTGCATTCTACAGCAATGCAAGAAGGGTGTATGAAGAGATACCAAGAGAATTGTTTCTCTCCTTAATGTGGTGATCAGACACATGTTTTGTCTTATTATAGAATACAAGCATAATTAGGTTTCACTGTAAGGAAGAGCGAGAAAATCCTTCCTCAAAGGATTAAAAAGGGCTTTTGAAATGGGCTGAACAGAAATGGTTGTTAATCACCATCTAGTGGCTGGCTAGAGAACGGTAAGGAAGGAATCATTTTTGAGTAATGCTCCTAATATGGCTGTAACAGAGATTGTGTAGTGTAGTTGCAGGGACACTTCAGAAATTAGAGAAAATAATGGCTGTGCACTGCTAAATTAGTCATCTAAAAGTAAGTACTGAATTTCTCTGGCATGTACTGAAATGCTGATGTGGTTATTTTGTGGCTTTGATTTCCACCCTTAAAGGAAGAATCACAGGAATGATTCAAATGAATCAATGAATCAAAAGAAGAAACAAAGGGAGCCAGAAGAACTTTCATATGAACTGAATAATAGAGTGGCTATGAGTTAGCCCTATGTGCATGTAAACCACCCGCCATGTTTTCAACTTTTGTAATCTGAAACTTTAAATTCTTGAAATTCTCACATCTCAGGTTAGTGTAACCCTACAATAATCTGATCGCTTAACCCAAGCATCCCTATCCATGCTGGTATGCCCAATTTGTGTAATGCCACATTCTCTTCCAGATTAAGTGGCATTTAATAGGCTGGCAGCCGTTATGATTAATTCATTGGCTAATGGGTCTAAACTACAACAAGGAGCCTGAGTGTCTGCAACAGTGGTGGGAAGCAGAAAGGGGAGGGAAAAATGTAGTTTGTTTTCCAAACAGAAACAGCTCTTGCAGGAAACTAATTAAACTGTATAGCAAATACAGAAAGGCCCCATTCATTATACTTATATAAAAGGCCTTGGCCTAAAACAAAGCAACACTCAGAGGATCCAATCAACTGAACTGATGAACAATCCAGCTGACTTCAAAGGAGCTGGCTTCAGGACCTCATAGAGCATTTGCAGAGTTTTAGGGTGAGATAACATCAATGCAAATATGTTGCACTCATAAGCCTTTCGGGGCACTGCAAAGAGAATAGCCTGGGACAGGCTGTCTCTTTCCTCAGGAAGATCTGCAAAATTTTACAGAAGCTGCACATTGTCCTTCCATCTAAAGAAATAAGCCCACTAATGTCCAGATCACTACCAGAAAACACTGATCCCACCATTCATGTTCAACAACAATACGCTGAGTAGTATAAAGGACAGAGGGTGAGGCTCTTTTTCTTTGACCAGAGCAAAATTAGTGTTTTGAGTATCATGCTACTCCAAGAAGGATGAAAAGCAGGATTCAAAAGGTAGGATTCAGAATGGGTCCTAAATTTATCAGGATTGTGACATATATGGGTGAAGTGAATAATATTTCCACCCGTTTATCAACTTGATAAAAATCCTATACAATCCAAAAAGATACTATTGCTTCATTGAATAGGAAAAATTATTCAAATTAGAAAAAATAGCATGGAAGAAATAGTTAACTGCATATCCATGATTCAATCAGGGGTTATATGACTATGAAAAAGAAATGTTAGAGTTTTGATGATGGATCTTACATTCTTATCTAATTTTCTTCTGGTCAAATTGAGACAAGTCAATACTCAAACTGTCTTATTCCAGCCTTGAATTTGGAATTATTTCTTCCTATTAGTATTGTTTTTATAGACAATGAACACAGGAGTACATGCAAAAAAGTATAAGAGAATTAATAAAGCCACATTGATGTGAATGAATAAAAACTTTACACTTGGTATTTTCAGATATTTTTGTAACTAAATTGAGATGTTCTTGGAAATAATTTTAGATTTAGCATTTTTAATTGGTTAGAATTGGTATACGTCTAGTATTAATGGAAAGGATTTGCATGACAATGAAGTTTGTCCCCACAGTTGGGATTTTTAAATGGATTCTTATCCAATAGATAAAGAGTTTGATATGATACTGAACATAGTGCAGGAATATAGAAATAGGTCCTTCTGGATCAGTCCAGTGGATCATCTAGTCCAGCAACAGAGACAAATAAAATGCTTTCTGGAAGTTTGTAAACATGGACCAGACCACAATAGACTTCTTGTGACCTTACAACTGGTATTTGAGGTATGCCGCCTGTGATTTCAGAGGTAAGAAATATAAATCACCATGAATTTATATGTTACGATAACCCATGAATTCCTCTAGTCCTTTGAAAAGTTATCTCATTTGGCAGCTGTTACCACATCTGATGGCAGCAAACTCCTCAAAGCAATATATTGCTGAAAGAAATATTTCCATTTATCAGTCCTTAATCTCTCCAATTTAGTCTTATTGGGTGATGCCCAAGTTCTAACTGTGAAAATGAGAGTAAAATGTATCTCTATTTACCCATTTTATATTGTGCATGATTTTAAACATCTCTGTTGTGTTGCTGCTTAGCCACTCACATTACGAACTAAAAAGCTAAGTTTAAAATAATGCTTATTCATAGGAAGGTGTTTTAGTTTGGTTCTCTGTCTTTTCCCCTTTCCTGTTCCACACTATCTCTTTTTGGTTGTGATGATTGCACAGAAATTGTGCAATCTCATCCTAGATTAATGAAAGGAGGTTATTAGGATGGCTGCTTCATTTTCCATTTGGGTTTTCACAATTTCAACTCTAGGCTGACCTTCCATGATTCCAAGTTCAGTTTTCTGATTTATAACTACCACTCATGTCCAATTAATGCTTATGTGAAGTTTGGATTTCTTGTTCCAATAGGCATTATTTTGCATTTTATTTACTATGCATGGAACATATGTACTCCTTTAAAATAATCTTAAAGATTTTTAAAAATCCTTTTGGATTTTACTATTCTGAACAGTTTAGCATCATAAACAAATTTACCTTGTTAACTGCTCACATAACTCAAGATTAATCATAGATACATTTTGAAATAATAGTCCAACATACATTTCAAGAGGATTCTATTTTTCATGGATCTCCAATAGGAAAACTGTATTTATTCCCTCTTTCCTCTTTTTTAACATAAGCATATCTACCATTTAAGTCTAACACTGTTGATTGTGGTCAGCAATCTTTAATAAAATCCATCAGTTTTTATTGACACCTGCAAAACAATTAAGAAGCTTAATAAAATGTATGTTTAAAGAAACCAAGTTGGATTCTTTTAGTGAGGCTGCTTCTTCAGGTTCAATTTTTCTTTAATCATGCTTTGTATACTTCAACTAATTGCCCAAAAATGGAAGTTATGCATATAGAAAACAAATACTAGTCTTCTGGAAATTTAAAGACCAACAGATGAATTCTTGCATGTATTTTCATGGATGCTATTTCACTTTTATCACTGATAACACTGCAGAAAAACCAATAGATAAAACAGTGGTTTGTTGATGGACTTTGTAATAAGAATCAAGCATCTGATGAAATAGGCTCAGTTTATGTTCCAATAAACTGTTACAGATATCACAAGATTTTTAAAATATGCAATTGCTGGATTTGGTCCTACCATCAGCAGAATGAGGCAGGTGCCTGAAACTGTTTTGCCATCATGGAAGGAAAGAAAAATGTGACTTATATAATTCTGTATTTTTACTGCCAGAGGGAGGGACAGCTGTGTTTGGAAGTGGAATGACTTTAGACATTATGAACCTTGAGTTGTAAAAGCACAGATTTTTGGGGGGGGAAATCTTATTGATCTTTAAAACTATTAACACAGTTGTAGTTACTATGACACAAACTGCAGAGGCTATCTGGAACAAATAGCCAGGTACATCATCATCAACTTAGCCTTCTATATATTTGAATATAGAATCCATCAGTTAATATCATCGACAGTTAACTTATTACATGAAATCCTAGAGTTTATCCAGGTTACTCTTTGCTTTATAGATCAACTTGTTTAGTCTAATCGCAACAAAGTTTAAAAAACAGGCATCTGGACTGGATGGACTGGATGGACTATCCAGTCCAGATGCCTGTTTTTTTTTAAACTTTGTTGCAATGCAATTACCCTGGACGAGTGAGAGTCTTCACAGACTTGTTTAGTTTAAGTACTAATCCATAAATAAAATGCCTTCTGTGCTTTAGGTCAACAAAAACTTCCTAGTTGCCATCTTTGACCAAGAATTTCTTAGTAAAAAAATTCTACTAGGTTGAATTCACATTAATAGAAATTCCATTAAGAGAAGCTGTAGAGAATATTTTATTGTTATTTGATATATTGACTAGTTATTTGATACTTAACTACTCAATTTAATTTACTATAAATTGTCTCTTGAACATCCTTATATTTTTACTGATTAAACAATAAAAGGATGCAGAATATTTCTATTAATTGACAGTAGTATAAACAGTAATCATGCATTCTAGACTTTCACATTCAAAAAGATCAAGAGAAAAAATGATTCCAGGCTTTAAATCAGATTTGGGGCACCTTTGATATTAATGATAAGTATTTTATGGTTCAGGGTCATGACAAGAAGTAGTAGCTCTGATATTTCTGTTAGCTGTAGGCATCTGCTTATTTAGAACCTATTTTTTTTATGTTCTTCAACACTTTTAATAATAGTTACCTTTCCTAGAACTCAGAAAGACCTACACCTGGGGTTAACCCACTAAATTTTTACCAAAAACCGTCTGTTGCTACAACTAATCCAAAGTTCAGTCTTTTTTTAATACAAAGAGATGGCTGCAGAAAAAGGCTATGTTTTCCTATAGTGAAATGCCAGCTGATACCATTATTCTGCTAGAAGGGGTATTTATGAGTTGCTGATATATTTGTCAGTTTTCAGTATTTTGTGCCATTATCAGAGATGGAAAAAGACTAGTTGTTTTGTGTGAAAAAAGTAAAAACATACTCAGTTTAGCTCAGTTCCTTTGACTCCATGGACATAATGATATAGCTTTTCTTGGTGAAAGTAAAGAACTAGCTACCATTTTGTTTTAGGGTTTTTCTCTCTCTTTTAGTTCCCAGTATAGCTTATAGATCTGTTATTCCCCCGTGATGTCCTATCCAAGTACTGGCTAGACCTGTCCATGTGTAGTTTCTGAGTCCTCGGGTGTTATATCCATGAGATTTCATGGATAATTGGGGTTGGGTAGGTTTCTCATAAATTATTCTTTACATCAAGGTGACTCTCCAATCTTGGGATTATACCTTACTTCCACTGTCATTAGAAAACTTTACCACTAGCTCTGAAAAATTTCTCTGCAAC
>JANHZU010006304.1:225796-237714 GCA_032468055.1 Acrochordus granulatus | reverse complement strand
TGCCTTTTGTATTTTGGTACATACAAAAACATGGATTAAGTACAGTGATTTAATTAGTGTTTCAATCACTCACTTTATGAATGTTACTAAGACCCTATATTGTGGTGTGTAAATCTTGAGTATTATGTATGTTGAATATATTTTTTTCTTAGAAGCAGGTATATATCTGAGCTAGATCAGCCACTAATTGCAAGACCAACAATTCCCATGTCTTCTTTGGACTAATATATGTTTTCCACTTACTCGGAACATTTTACTAAATGCACAAAAAAGGATGCCCATTTCTAAATGAACTAATTTTCTTGTTCATTTTCTGCTTGCTACTAGTGTTAAAATCTCATGTCCAAATTTTTCTTCTGCTGCAGACATGATGTGATACAGGTAGTCTTTGACTTATGATCACAAGACTGGAATTTTCATTAGTAAATGATGCAGTTGTTGAGTCATATCCAATTTTATGTCATTCAATTTTATGTCACAGTTAAGCAAATCATTGTCTAGAAATCTGGCATTTCTATTGTCAGAAGCACCTATAGAAAGTAACAAATTATGCTCACATAACCTTAGACTGCTTCAACAATCATAAATACGTATATGCCAATTGCCAAACACCTAAATTCTGATTACATGATCATGGTCACAAGTTATTTTTTTCAGAGCCATTGTAACTAAATGTCATTAACTGGTTATAAGTCGACTTGTTATGATTATGATATAGGTAAATAGAGATGTTAACTATCAACCATTGATCTAATCCTAATCCATTTTACAGGAAAAAGGTACAAATTAATTGAAATAATTGGACATAACTGGTGAGAGCCAGTTTGGTATAGCGGTTAAGGTATCAAGTGGAAAACCCTGAGTTCTAGTCCTGCCTTAGGCACAAAGCCAACTCTGTGACCTTGGACCAGTCACTCACTCACTCACTCACCTCTAGGAAGGAGGAAATGGCAAGCCACTTCTGAACAGATCTAAATATTTATGGATTCCATACCTGGCAGAGTATTAGGAATGTCTCTTCTCTACAGTATTCATTTAGCCTGAGGTAAATGTATGTGTGGAATTAAGAAATTAACTAGAAAATGGGTCCTTTGGAAAATTATTCAAAACAAAGATTCCTTTAATCCAAGAAACAATGTAATATTGAAACATCTAAATATTATATGGTAACTGATCCTGATTTACTGGGCTGAGGGCCGTGTGCTGGACATACATATCGATTATAGGAAAAAGAACGGCCTAAATAAGAGGGGTAAAAGAGAAACAAGCTTATATGGCAACTGGGGGATCCACTAAGTACTATATTCCTAACTAGTATCTTCAAAATATCTGGAGAGCTACATATTTCCCATCTCTGCTATGGAATCAGTGATGATTTTAATACTTTAGTACTGCAAGTTATCCAAAAATGAATAGAGTTATATTATACATAACTGGCTACTAATAGTAATCACCCTAATAAGTGCTGAAATTGATTTAGCAGAATTTAGTTTTTACTGAGGAAATCTGAGTTAAGAACAGAAATGATAAGCAACTGTATTTGAGACACATAACTCCCATAAGAATCAAGCATGATTTTGACATATTTGAGGTGTGGTGGCGCAGCAGATTAGTGCCACCAGATATGTCATCCAGAATGGCCAGCACTCTGGCAGGTTTGATCTGCAAGCTCCGCATGACAGGGTGAGCGCTCGTCACTTGCCTCAGCTCCTGCCCACCCAGCAGTTCGAAAGCACGTGAAAATACAAGTAGATTAATGGAGACCTTCGGAGGGAAAAATTGCTGGTCAGCAAATCAACAGAGGAGCAACTCGGCGTGACAGAACACCGAAGTCAGCACGAAAAACTCGCCCGTCCCGGGGGCAGAGCAGGAGTCTTGGAGGACGCCCCGGAGATGAACATTGTCGGCCAGCCGAGGGGGGGCGGGGTAAAGTAAAGAAAAATGTATAATCACTAACCTATGTAAGCCCCCAAGAGTCTTTGGAAATTGGCGGCATAGAAATATGATTAATAATAAAATAAATATTAGGTATTTCTTATGTAAGCTAAGACTGTATAACCTCAATGAATGGAAATAAAGTGATCTTTCATCGTTCTTTTTAAAAATAATTCAGTATTTTTCAGGACAAATTTTAATTGGAATAAACCATAAAAGTCAAATACTAGACAGGGACAAAAAACCCATATCAATGTCCTGTGTTATCTATTAAAAGACTTCTTACTCAATTCTACATACAAATAACATGGAGTCGGAAGTATCATTCCTACATTATCACTAATTCTATTTACAAAATTCAACAGCAATTTGTACAGTGTTGTTTATGGGACCCATACATGTGATCAATTCATAGTCACTTTATTCTAAAACTTAAGTAATTTTAGAAGATATTTTCAGGAATCAAGATCAGGGAGAAGCCAGTTTTTACTTTGAGGGCATAATCACCACTGCTCTAACTTCAAGGATTTTTGTGGGTAGAAAAGCAGCTAAGCAGAGCTAGTCCTGATTAGTTCATTCACTTTCAATAACCCAGATTTTTCTGCTGTTAATATTCTGTGAGATTGTAAGTTTTTGAAACAAGGATCTTAAAACTTCTATATCAAAAGGCTCTAAAACTCATAATGCTGCCTATAAAGCATTACTGTATATTGAATTTCTACCAAGTTCCTTTTGATGCAGAAACAGTGATTGAATTGTGCATGCTTTGAAAAGGATCTGGAAGAAGCGCTCAGGCAAGCACACATTTCTCTGTTACTTGTGAAGGTTGCCCATCTTTCTATACTGCTCCCCCACACATCACTTAAAAGTCACGTTAAGTTCAATGAGCAGATTCCATAAAGCAGAGGGATCTTTTTTTTCAGTCTTGCTTTGGAGAAGTCAGACAAATGAAGAATGAAATGCTACATTTGTGTAAGGCCCAAAGCACTTCCTCCAAATCTTCTTCAACCTTTCACCACACGGAGAACATGTTATGCTCTCTACTTGAAATTGTCATATAAGCTTTTATTTAGAATGACTACTTTTTTAGAATTTTCCTCATTGATTATAGCTCTCTCTGTGAACCAACAGGCCAGAGATGCCAATTTATTTAGTAGCTTTTGCTAGTTTTTCATGCTAGGAATTTTCTTTTCTTTATGAGAAAGGGTTTTCAAGTACAGTAGAATGAGATGTATTAGAATAACCAATTATTTCCGGAAAACAAGTAGTATGATACCAATCAGTTTAAATGTATATAAAACCCCTGAAATTATTGATATATCATTCCCCAGAGTTCAAAGATTTCAAACTGGAAAAGTCACAGATTAAAAGACTCATGGATAAGGCATGAAATTCACAGTAGCTCATTAATATTAACCTTACAACACCCTCAGGCTAGATATAAAATCTTGCCTTAAAATTTGCCAAAACAAAAAACCTCCCCCCAATGATAACTGACTGACAGTCTGTTAAATGAAGCATTGTGATATTTCCTCTCCTCCATTAATTCATTACTGTTGCTGACTTACTTGTAAAAGATTACAACTGTGTCAATAACATTTCTTGTATCCCTTTTCAGTTGACTTCTTATTTCAGCTATTTTCAGTCAACACTGTTATCTTAGGAGAGCTAGGCCTGCCCAGCTATTTACAAAAACCTGTGCTCCAAAGATATGTCATCATGTTTGACATATCTTCTGATAGTCTCTGATTTTCCTGTAAAGAACAGCATTGACAACTTTGCAATGGTCTCCAGAGATGTGAAACTTATCAAGTAATACACAGTATAAGCCGTTCCTTCTGACAAGGATCAAACCAGGCCATGTTTTGGTCAGATTGTACACGCTGCACATCTGCTTAATATTTGTTGATTCCAAAGATCCTAACTCCATGCAGCTGTGGCATCTTGGGAATAAGCACACTCAAAAGGGAAGCTGTGTTTAGTATGAAATGTGTTGGGTCGTATTTGGTGTAGAAGCTTGCCAAGAAATACCTGCATTAAAAATAAAAAAAAAACAGAATGAACAAAAGTTAAAATTTAGAGAAGAGCAAAATGTATTATTTTGGAATAAAGAAAAAATAATTATCTTTTTTATGTAACTACTTAATCTCTGATTAGGAATAATCTTACTTATGGTACTTAGTTGCTTATATTAGAAATATTATGACTCAATTTACCCATCTACTACCCAGTAGAGTACTTTGAGAGGTATTATAAAAAATGGGAAAAGTCTTTAGTTTTCAACCCTAAACAAACCACTTCAGTGGTTCTACCAACGCTTGGCAAAATCAAAATCTGGAATATTTTGGATTATATCAGTTTTTAGGCAGAACAAAATTCAGTTGCAGTGAGGAACTGAGGTGTGTCGCCCCCTTTCTTTTGCAGTCCTTGACATAGCAAATTTATTTATTTAAAATCCTTTTACTGCACCTATCCCATTTTTTTAGTACTTTAGGTAAGTAGCAAAAGGTGATTTTCATGAGAAGTTAAGGCACGTGGTGAATATGTGAAATTCTATGAAAGAAGCAACAGAGTTCTGAATTTTTGTTTTAATTGCAGCAAAATGTAATTGAAAAAGAAAATCATAATGGACTTCTGGATGTTTTATGAAGTTAACTGCTAAGAGGCCATTGAGATGAGTAGCATGAAAAAACACAATAAATAAGCCGGTGCTTTTTGGAGCACAAATTTCATCTTCATACTGTATAAGGATGTCTCATTAATAATCCTATGCTTCTCCCCAAAAAGATTTGTTTTAAATCTGAAGAAGATTAGAGCAGTAACCATAGAATTTTTAAAACTTACAAAATTATTGGTGAGATTGTGAAGAATTTTCGTGAAGATGTAAATTGTACGCCATAATCCAGCTGTTCCCAGTGCGTCAGCAGTCTTGCTTTACCTTGGTCAGGGGTTTCAAAAGGTGTTCCTTTTACTGCATGCAAAAATACATACATTCCCTGCAAAGGCAAAAAAAAAAATCCCAAACAAAACCCACATTAACTATATAGTATTTCATTAACATAATACATGAAATCTGAATTAAGGATCTGAAACATTAAGCACTAGACTTTAAAAATATGAACATGCTGTGATTTGCCGAAACAAGGTTAATAAATTAAGCAGGAATACTAAGATAATGCTTATAGAAAAATTAATCCAATTAGATATTTTCTTCTGACCCAGATTTCAGCTATCACTACTCCACCTTAGCAACTTGTTTTACTAAAGCCAGAAGATGTTTTATAGAGGAATGATCAGTATGATTAACAGGGAAATTTATTTTAATATTCTTTGTGGGCTAAAGGCATAAACTCTACACAAGTCCCCTGAAGGCAATGGTTCTTGCTTTTGATTACCAACTTCATAAGATTATGTTAATTTATTAAAATATGTATATAGAGCAGCTTGCAGCTCAATAAGTAATGAAATATGTATATAAGGTATTGAATAATGATCTTAACAGGGTTGTTGTGGGGAAATGCTGCATGTTTATGGCAAGTATAATACATTTAATCCAGGAATGGAGAGCTTAAGCCTCTCTAGATGCAACAGGATTCCCACAGATAGTATCCTTTCCCATGGATATTGTTATGACTACTGGAAACTAGAGAATAGATAAGCAATATCCTAAAGTCTACAAGCTCTCCATCCTATTTTAATCCACAATGCATGACATGGTCAAAACTCATGCTTTAATCACAAGGAAGTTTTCAATTCTTAGTGATAATCAAGAATGGAAATCTGATTATGGAATCCCTGATTAACCTTTGGTTTATCGGGTATATAGATACAACTGGTCATCTTTACAGATTTTAAGAGTTAAAAAAAATAAAACATTTAACTTATAAAACATTTGTCTATAACTGTTAGTTTAAGACAATGGCTATTACTGCTGTGGCACAATACTTTTGTTAAATTTATATCTCACCTTTATTTTGTTCAACACAGAGTACTCCTTCTCTCTCCTCCTGATTTCTCTGTAACAGCCCTATGAGGTGGTTTTGGGATGAGAAAAAATCACTGGCCCAAAATCACTGACTGACTTTCATGCCTAAGGGAGGACTAAAATTCATACCTTTCCAATTTCTAGCACAGCACCTTGGCCACTAACCGAAGCGGCTCTCGTATTCTTTCTCTTAATTACTACACTACAATCCTATAAATGTTAACATCTGGGGAGAGGCGAATAGAAAAAAGTCCACCTTATTTCACCTTATTTATATATAAAGGAATTTATAAAGAATATTTATGCTTACAGTTAAAAACCAAAAGAAAAATATAAATACAATACTTAAACAAACACAAAAGTGAGTAATTAATATTAGGAGATGGACATGGCAATGAAATTGGGAATGCTGAAAAAAATACTGCATTTAAATGAATTTTCAATGTCTTCAAAATGTATAACTAACACTTTTTATGATAGACAGTTTAAATTATTATAGATTTCTATTTTCCTATGTTTTGTAAAGCTAACATTTATTCTGCAACAGTACTTTTTACTTGTTCTGATTTCTGCTGTCAAGTAGCTATAGGAATTACAGTATTTTATTTTTTTTAATGTTTTATTAAATAATGGTGCAACTTCTGGCCCAGGTATGAATTTTTTAGAAAGTTGTAAATTTTCTCTATCATGTCATAGAATTAGATATTTTTTTCTGTTATTACTATCTCATTAGTCATTAACAAGGAATGTGATCTCATGAATTAAAACACTTTTTCTAATTAGAAGAGAATATTGTATATGTAGCTCAGGACTGAACTGTGGTGTTTTTTGAGCTTATTAGTTTGCTTGTGGATGTTTCACGACACAACTAGATATCAGTGCAAATTAATGTGAAGTATGATGCCTGTTGTATATAGTAGCTTGCTCCTCCAGTTTTTGGTGGAGGTGTAGTTTCCTCCTTGGTGGATCCTTGATAATTATTTTGTCTGATTTTTCTGAGTGTTGATTGCTGGAGGAAATGTGCTCCAGTCTTTTCCTTCCTAGTTTTTTTATTGTTTCATTTGAATGGCATGCATTCTACTTATAATCATAATTGCAATAATAATTATCAGAAAAAAGCAAAGATAGTACCAATAGGCACCTTAGGTGCAATCTCAAAACATTTGCAGCACCATTTGAACCCTATGGATATTGACAAAATCATCAGTTAATTGTAAAAGGCAGTTTACTTGGAACAATTTACCTCCTCATTCTTTAACATCATCAAATAACATCTGCCTATCCCAGATCCTTGGGAAGAACTTGACAGATGTTTTTGGATAAAAATACCCAATCCTGTCTAAACAACTGGCTGACTTGCAACCAACCATATAATTTTAATATAAATATTATAGAATTGTTTTTATAATATAATCATTATTGTGAGCTATCCAGAATTGCTTAAGTGGGCAGCCATTTTTTAAATAAATAATAGGCAAGTATTTTATCTGGAAAAGTGTTTAACTCAATCTGTGCCTGGTAACACAGATGTCCCTCTGGCACTTCTGTAGTTCAGAATGCTCACCAAATTGTGAATAATATTGGTTAAGGTCCAAGCCACTGGAACACTGAAGAAAGGAATGCTGAGTAACACAATATGAAGCAAACCAACTCCAAGGGCATATGTGAGCCACATTCCACGGCTGTTCATGACCCTCGTGTTGGGATTAACTTCGCTGTGGGCAACCCCAACATTCATCTTTTTGCTTTAATTCTGAAAAGTAATATTGGAAAAGAAAATGTTTGTCAGAAAGTATGCTGTCAGACTGGGAAAGGTCATCAACTACTGCATAAGACTAAGTCAGCATCTTACATATAAACACTACACAGTATTTGAAATTGTGGATTGCTCATCTAGTGCTAGAACATTACATATCACCAAGCTGTTGCAGTTTTTATACAGTATGTAGATTTATGTTTCAGCACTATTTATTAGTCATCTTAAAGGAAATTTTCTGAATCAGAAGATTATGTATCATTTCAAAATAATTAACTTTTTAGAAATCTAAGGCAATAAAATATCAGCCAAAGAATTAGTACATTAGAATTTCATGCATTTATATAATTGCAGTCAACACAATCCAAAGTTTAAATCCTTCCAAAAATAGAATTTTCAGTTTTTTCCATATTAGAGAAAAGTGTTCAAGGTTTTAAAAATAACAGTCAAATTCCTATTCAGGAATGCTTATAAATTGGTGCATAGACCACTAAAAGCAGTTAACAAATCTTAAACATCAAGCTTAAAATAGACTGATTTTAAATCAATTTAATGGAAGATTTTTTCACAGAAAACTTTGTAAGCAGAAAATCATACGTGTTAATAATTAAGTACCACTCCTAGATATTTTCCTATCTCATAAGAAAGGGGGAGAAAGACAGCCATTCTCCAAAATTGTGTATGAAAAACAAGGTTTCAGTTATATCAGCTTTCATCAACTGACTGCAAGTCAAAGGAGAGCCTATTCTAAGTTGACATGTATGGAATTTTGCTACCAGTTATTATTAAAATACTGGTTATTATTATTAAAAGTGTTTTAAAACTACTTATCTCCTGTCTGCCATCCTTCATACATAGATCTAGATTGAACACCTCAACATTTAAAGTTCCACTGTCTGTTTTTATCTGAAAATAATACTTCTTATTGTTCTGGTTATATATAGATCAGTTGTGAAGGAAGGATCTCTGACTTCTGAAGGCAACATAAACTCTTCAGTAAGTCACAAGTTACCCATCTAGTTACCCATCCTACTGGACCAACTTAGAATGCTGTGGAATATGAGGCACAAGGCAAACTAATATTATACACAAACCACATACCTATATATATATATACAAGAGTCATACTAGAATATAAACTACAACTATTGGAAAATTAGTCATTGTCACTGTAGGATAATCACAACTTGCGTACAATAACAGATCTAAAAGATGCTTGCTTAAGTATGTTCAGGAACCAACTAGAGATGTATAGCTTATAATTAAGACCAGTATAAAATAAATGAATTTATTGATTTTAATTATTTAGGGGTATCCCATGTCCTTATTTTTCTAATAATATTTTTAATATTTGGATGTTATCTCCATAGCTCTTCCAACGGTTCTTTTTTTATTCCGAATGAAGATTAATTATACCATATTGTAAGGTGGAATTTATAGGATGCTGTGGCCTAGCAGTTAAGATGCTGGGCTTGTTGGCCAGAAGGGCAACAGCTTGAGCTCAAACTCCAAGTGCCACTGAGAAAGGGGTGGGCTCCCGCTGCTTGCGCCAGCTCCTGCCAACCTAGCAGTTCGAAAGCATGCAAAATGCAAGTGGATAGATAGGTACCACCTAATTCAGTGGGAAGGTAACAGCGCTCCATGCGCTTCAGTGTCTAGTTATGCCAGCCACATGGCCACAGAAGCATCTTCAGACAAACGCTGGCTCCCTCGGCTATGAATCGGAGATGAGCACCGCCCCCTAGAGCCGGACATAACTGAAAGGGGGGAACCTTTACCTGCTGAAATTTAACCTTTAGTCAGCCGGAGTAGATGATCGGAAAGCAGCTCTCTTTCATTTCGTCCCGCTGGTAAAAAAAAAACCCAGGAAAGATCACATACAACGGAATAAAAAAACCTGTAGCTTTCAACATGTGGCCGAGTCACAAATCACAAACTCGCAACTGCCCTCGGACGGTCGACGTTCGCTCCTTTCTTTGTACTCCAGCATAACGCAGCACCGCCATCCGCGGCGGATACGACGCCGTGGAAAGCAACTCGACGCGCGACGCTCCTTTTCGGAAAAAAGAAAGGGGGCGCAATCGGGCAACTCCGCCGACTGAAGCCGCGCTTCCTTATTTCTTTCATTAGGCTCCGGGGTGATGCCAAACCAGAGGCCCGATCCCCGACGTCAACGGTGCCGCACTGATGCATTGTTTCCCGATGAGCGCAGCCGCTTTGTCTTCAGCCGGTCCTGCGCCGCGCACGCCTTCCGCCCCGCAACCCAGTCGCACCAGCCCCGGAACCCGGCAGTGGTCCACAACCTCCCCTCCGTCCTTTCTACCGCACCTTCTCGGTAACCGGGGAAATGAGCGCCGCACCACGCCGCCCGGCCCGCGAAGCTGCTCCAGTCGTCTGAAGCGTTGCGCGGCGAGCAGGGGAGGGAGGCGATTGGGCCACAGTTAGCCCCGCCCCCTTCTCTTCAGGCGCGCACGCGGCGGGGAAAAGCCTCGGCCGGGTCCGGGGCCTGAAGTGCTTCTGGAGGAGAGGAGGCGGGGCGAGGGTTCGGCCGCGAGGGCACCTGGAGGGCCCTTCGCAGGGCTTCGTTTATCTTTAGGCCTCACGCCCTCTTCGTTGCTGCTCAAGCGCGATAGGCCTGGGGAGGTCACGTGGGTCAGGAGACCCCAGCTTGGAACGAAAACGAGCGAGCAGCGGGGCCTGCTCGGCGCGAGCCGCGCGCTCGATATCGTTGATTGAATGTGCTGCTTTTCCTGAATGGCTGCAGGTTTCTTTGAAGTAGAGCGAGTTATGGATCGTGAACGCACCCTGCGATGAGAAGTAGGTGGGCCAAAGGCGTATGCGTTGCTTTGGGTTCGAGATGAATCCAAAATAACCATAATCTCGCTTTGGAAGGATTTTGGTTATAAGGAAAATATAAACACAGTTTATAAACAAACAGACCAGGACTTATTGAACTCTCTGGGATTTATCTCAGCAAGTATAAAGTAAATATAAAGTACTTACTTTATACTGTAAAATTGTGTGTAGCAACGCCGTTCACTTCATCGTAATTGTTTAACAGAAATATTTTGCCTTACGTAGTAAGTGACTTGAGACCGAAAGCCATAAGCGAAGTAGATGCTATCATTTGTTTAGGAAACCACCAAGAAATGCTAGGTCTTTAGTGTGGACTGAGAAGTTGAAAAGGCATCCCTGAAACAGACAGGAGCAAACCATTTTCTTATTATTGGCAAGAAAGCAACATGTTTGTGTGTGTACGCCTGTGCAGTCGCTAGGATCTGAGTTCTACCTGAGCAAGATTTTCTTTTAGTGTTTCGAGAAATTTATTTATAAATTGGTTTTCCAGAGCAGCCAGTTAAGATAATGAAGAAAAAAGCAAATATCCTTGTATTGTACTGCAAAGAATATGATAGTGTTGAATTGGACTTAACAAAACAGAACTATGGTAGAAAATTGAAACCACACAGTACCAACAATACCATAGAATCCTACATCAACTGCAAATTAAGATAATTGCATGTATTTTGGAGCTTGCTTGAAAGTCTGGGATCACTGGACTATTAAAACAGCAATTGGACAGAACTTCAAAAGAAACCGTTTGCAGAACAAACAAGCTTTCTTATGTCAGCTTAGATTTTTGTGCAGATAACTACCAAAATAAATGCTGTTCTAAAAAGGCAGGAAACTTGGTGTGGTTCTACAGTCCTGAGTAGCTTAGACATTTATGACAGCGCTTTAGATTGAACCAGGGAAATCATAGCAATTCAGCAGGTACAATATATATGCTTTAGGCTTAACAGCTTACCATTTTTTAACCACTTTCCAATCTATTTTTAAAAATAGCTCTATCTGGGCAACATATGGCATAGCCTGAATGCCAGTACCAAAGATCTAGTTAGGCTGTGTTTGCACAACAAGCTAAATCACATATTAGGCCTATGCCAACCACTCTGGCGATGCTTTGCTCACTGATGAGATTTCTTTATCTGCTTCTCAGAAGAGCCACTTGAAAACATTCCTCCAAGATACTTCTGCTAGGCTAGCCAGTGAAGCAGCACTGTTTTGCACACACAAAATACTAGATCAATTCAATACAGTGGTGCCTCACAAGATGAGATTAATCCGTTCCGGAAGAATGCTCTTAGCACGAAATGCTCATATAGTGAAACAAGGTTTCCCATAGGAAACAATGGAAAGTCAGATAATCTGTTCCACACCCCCAAAAATATTCACCAAAAAATC
>JANHZU010006304.1:206844-217194 GCA_032468055.1 Acrochordus granulatus | reverse complement strand
TGCTGGAGAAGACTCTTGAGGGTCCCTTGGATGGCAAGGAGATCAAACCAGTCAATCCTACAGCAAATCAACCCTAATTGCTCTTTGGAGGGACAGATATTGAAGCTGAAGCTCAAGTACTTTGGCCACATAATGCGCAGGAAGGTCTCATTAGAAAAGACTTGTGATGCTGGGAAGGATTGAAGGGAAGAGGAAAATGGGATGGCAGAGGATGAGATGGATAGATAGCATTGTCAGTGTGATGGGCATGGGCTTGGCAAGATTCTGGGAGACAGTGCAAGACGGGGGGGCTAGCGTAATGCAGTCCATGGGGTTGCGAAGAGTCAGACACGACTGCGCGACTGAACAACAACAAAAGCAGTCTTACGGCTAAATAAATCTAACTCAAAATTGCTTAGGAATATTTGCTGCAATGGAAAATTACTTCCCTCTCCCCCCTGTCAAATTACTTAAAATTATTTGTTCTTGCCCCAAGTTGGTTTCAGGTGGCTCTGTGGCATTGAAATGATATTGCAGAAAAAATAACATCTCTAAACACAGTTAAGAAAAGCACACATATTTGTATACATTGTTGGCATTTTGACTCAGATTAGAGGATATAAGATGCATCCATAGCCTTTAGGATAAACTGGGCAGAAACTCATACTTCTTGACAATCAAAGCTAAAATACAAATTACTTATGTCTTTGACTAAAAGTTTGAAATTATTAGGGAAGTATATATAACATAATGCTGTCAGACAATGCTTTAGCTTATATTTTTCTTCTTTACCATAGAGAATTGTTGTGCCAGTAAAGGGAGATGAATAATCAGATTTGAGCAAAAGATCAAATTATTTTAATTTAGATACAGAACTTACAAGTTGAAAAATAACTGATCTTAGCCTATTGACTGATATTTTTTCTGTTAACATAATTATTAAAAACAATGTTTTTTGAAACTTTTAAACACAAGAGGTCGCTCAATAGCTGTAGCACTAATCAGAGCAAAAGAAATAGCCAGAACAGATTTTTAATTAAATTAATTGGATTATGTTAGAAAGAGAGCTTTTGCATTTTGTGATATTTACTTTTATCATTTTCTATAGATACAATAAACTGATCTGAGTAAAAGAGGATTTGGTTGTCTAAGAGTGTATTTATCTCTTCCCATTTTATTTTTCTTTTGTCCTGGTACCAGTATTTATATATCCTTTATGTATGCTTTCTTTTCCCAAAGTTTGAAGGACATTGTCTTAGCTTTTCATGTTTTTCCTTTACTAAGTGACACTTTTACATCACATAGCACTATGATATATGATCTTATTAGAACTTGAGATTAGAAAGTCATCTAAGTGAAAAAATAGTACAAAGTTTAGAGATATTGGACAATCTGGAGTGTTTTTTAAATTGGTAGCTTAAGAGTTTATATTGGTATAATGAAAAAAGTATATGGTTGCAATATATTATGGTATGTGCCTCTTCTGACAAAAATCTTGAAGGGGACTCATGGAAATCAGTTGGTCTGTGTATATCCTCATCCTGAATACATCCTCATCATGTAGAAAGAAGTGAAATAGCTAGTTGGGAATGTAAAAGAAAAAATATTAGCCAATATTACAATTTGTGTTTCTGAAATTGTGTTATAATTTAGGTTAAATAACTTAAGCAAAAGCATTTCAGTGCTTGAAACTTTGAGTTAAACTTAGCCTTTGAATGTTAATTTGATAAATGCTTTCATCGTATGTCAGAAAAGCCATCCAATGTATCATGTTACATGAAGAGCTATCTGTCTGTCTGTCTATCTATCGTCAGTTGACAACAGAATAGAAAATAGGTGAGTTAGGGAATGGAGTGGAATGGATTAGAATATTATGTTGTTGAACTGGATATAGCTGGCTGACTAAAAGCAGAGCGTACCATTGTGGAACGAAGAGCCAGTGAACAGACCAGTACTTTGTAATGCCTCTCTGGACAAGGAAAGGACCCGCAAATGCTCCAGAAAGTTGCAAGGAGACTGTAAGACAGTGATCTCTGTCAGGTTTAGAGCTCTGGGAGATGAGGGAATTGCTATCTTGCTCAAATCACAGTTGGTACTTTCCAAAGGATACTGGGATTACATACTTCCTTTCTGAATCACTTTCAGAAATTGTTAACCACTTTCCAGCTCTTAGGAACCTTTGGATGGACAAGTCGAAAAACTCTAGGAGAGTTTCCTTCAATTCTTAGTGAAAGAAGTTTTAAATATACGTTTAAATTTTTTTTTTAATAATTTTTTAGAATAAACAACAAAAGAAATTTGCATTAAAAATTTGATCTTGGAAAATTACAAATGGACTTAAGGCTCCAGAGGTATTTTGGAATTTCTTTTGGAATAAAATTTTGGAACTAAAAGAATCCTTCCCATGGGAAAATACTTTTGATTTAAAAAAAAACATGATAGGATAGGACTTTGAAGGTTGGAGACTAGAAGGAACTAAATTTATGGTGAGAAACACTTAAATTTCACTTACTAATACAAATGGAGCAAAACGTTTTCACATTGGACATATTGAAGGATATTTTTGAACATTGGACCCAAATGTTAATTTTAAGTGTGTCTGCCTCTTTCATGTTATGGAAGAAGAACAAGTTTTACCAGACAAGACAGACTGAATTTAAAATGAATTTAGAAATGACAGACTATAAGAATGATGTTGAAAAATATGCTACACTCGGCATTAGAAACTGGCTGATATCTTAATAATTAAAAGGGTTATACAAATAATAAACCAATACAGTGACCTGGATGTTTTTCCTGTATTGGATGTACAAGAGGATTGTTAAAGCTTTGAAGAATTTTGTGAGAAGGGACAAAGAAAAATGAAACATCAAATTTTAGAATTTTATCTGAAGGCACTAAAGATCAAGATTATTAAAAGTAAAAGGAGGGAATATAAAGCTGTTTTATTTGATGAAGGTTAAAATAGATACATTATCGCTAATAATCCTTAATGGAATTTTGCTGACATCAGAACAGAAACAAGGCTTTAAGGATTTGTTTATAGATAAAAGATGAGATACGGAAAGAAGAAATTCCAGTCCCAATTGTGGTTGTAAAATCAAGGACTACTTGTACAAAGGCTAATTATTCCAACAGTATTACTTAAAAATAGTACTGTAAAATAATTAATTTATTAAATTGATAAGCTCTGAATTCAAAATGAGTCTGAAATAACTGAAATAGATTCTGTCACTACCTAAGAAGTAACAGTTTTGGAGAAAGTCTAGGATCATTAGGTTTAATTTGTTTCAAACTATTTTTAGTTTGCATTAAAGTATTATCTGAAAATGAATTAGATTACTAAATCCTTAGAAGTTATTGTACATATGCCCAGCTGTTTGTTTCTGAGACCAGTGAGCTGAGATTTATCTAGTTAGGTTAATAATGTGATAAGTGAATTCAGTCTTCTTACCAAATTTTCTGTTGTATACTTATTTATACAGTGCTCCTCTTAAATGATCTGAAGTTTTCATTGTCTTCTATCCAATGATTCACAAGCAATTAATTCATTTTCTTCTCCTTCTCTTGCAATCCCATTTCCCCATATGTTTAAAGGGTCTTCTAGGTTAGCTTTGAATATTTGTGACGCTGCAGGAAATAGACCTTGTTCTGTCTTCAGATGATCCTTGTGTAATGACCACAATTGGGACTAACAGTATCGCCAAATAATGTGGTTGTTAAGAAAGACATCATGTGATCACTATTATTTTACTGCCAGCTTCTCCATTGACTCTGCTCATCAGAATCCATCTGTGAAGCAAAATGGCAATCTCATGACAGTGGAGTGCAGCGTCTGTTGTAAATGCTCACTAGTTGCAAAGCACCCAAATCTTAATCACATGATTGTAGGAATGCTGCAGTCGGCATAAAGGAGCAGTCATAAAGTTACTTTTTCAGTGCCATTGTAAGTCATAACTTCAGTCACTAAACAGGGCAATTGTTAAGCAAGGATTACCTATATAACATCCTTCTCATTTTTGGATGGATGTTTAGACTGTCCTGGTGATACATCATCATCTGCTAAGAAGCCAGGCTTTCTTCACCTAAATTTTAATATGGGATAGTAGGCATAAAAAACTGCAGAATATTTCTCATTGATTTAACAGAGAGAGATCCAAAGGCTTCAATGGCTGGTTAAAATATCTAGAACAGAAAATGAGATGTTTCATGGCAGAATTACTAGAACTGATAGCGGTAATGATTGGGTGCACACACAAGGATTGCATCAGACTGCTTATATTTTCTAAATATGAAAAATATTAGGATTAATGTTTGCATTGTCAGTCCATTCCAAAATGGAAGCCCATGAAAAGTTATTTGTACAACTGAGTTGTCAGGCCTTTTTCCTTTTGAGATGATACAACAAATTGAGATGGCAGCTTGAGGCTAACTATAACTGGATTTCTGATGTCATGTAGATATTTTAACACAGACGGAAATACCAAGATTTTAGTCGCATTCCACAGGGGCCTACTAAAATAGCATTAATGGGAATGTTTTGCATCAAAAAAATGAGAGTGTGCGTACCTATTTGAAAAAGGAAAGAGGAGGCTTGTTTACTAGCATAGGAAAATCTTATTGATTAGTAAGTGTATATGGAAAAGATGGACACCTGTCTACTAGGAAATGACTGAGACCAACTCATCTTACTGTCTCTCAGCTGTTATTTAATGTAACAACAACCCCCCCACCAGGTTGAATGTGAAGTGCTGACCTAAAGGCGACATTTTTGTCTCCTATTACCAGTTCCTTGAGTCCTCTTGTTTCTCATCCATCACATTTTTCAAACAGCAGCATAGCATTTATTGCAGAAGATTATATTAGCTGCTTGTGTATACAGTATGTTCACTATAAAATGTGAAAATGTGCTTCTTTAGATCTTCTGGTATATATTGATAATTTTAAAATCCTATGGGAAAGAGCAGATTTGTTTTCATCAATGTCAAAAACCATCAGAAAGAAATTTGTGGTTTCTTTCATGTTTTATATTTGCCTACTCCTGTGATTATTTCTTGGGCATTATGCTGTTATAGCTGTCAGTTTTCCACTTTCACAGAGAAAAAAGCAAGCAGGAAATACTATTCCTATGATATTTCCTTGTCTTTTATTTCACTGAACAAGAATTGCTATTTAAATTTCTTGCAAAGTCAGCACCACATTTTCTGTAATGTATCATGTACCAATCATCTTGGGGACATCTTTTGTAAGACACATGGGATTTTAAAACCTACTGCTTCTTAAGCTAAGTGGTAGATAGGTGCAGAGAGAGATGATGCAGAGAAGCAAAGCTTTGAAAGTGATAAATGATGTTACCTCTGTCACTTTCCTGCCCTCAGTTAAAATGCTAGGTTATCAACAGGGCATTTGGAGAAGGACATAGTGTATTTCCTGATGTTTTGCCAGGAAGTTCCAAGAAGTGAAGCGACAGGAGAAATGCTTAGAGTGACAGTATTGGAAAACAAAGACAGTATATGATCAGATGGACATGGTAGCATATTAAGGTTTATATTGTGGCAAAAAGATGTGCAGAGTGGTTACACTTCTCTGTATGTATTGCATCTGCAAATTCTCATTCAGCACCATTCTGTTCAAGGTTAATCAGAATGTTTTCAGAAAGAATATGTGAGATGATTATCCTGTATGCTGCTATGAATATTAATGAGATTCATTGTAAATAAATAAATTGTGTTTGCTCAGTGTTAGATATCACTTGGAAAAAATACAATAAGCAGTTTGTGGAAAAATCTTGCAAAGTTATCTGAGAATGTTTTGAATTTGTGGAATCCAAGAAAGTTACTATAGTTTTCTATAGTATGAACTCTGCTGTGGGGGGGGGGGTTGGAACCATGTTCTGCTTGGCTCATTCTGATAATTAGGTGGGGATTTCCAGTTGATCAGTTCTTTGTGAGAGGAAGTGATACTACCTTGATGAAAACAATAATGTATCTACTTCTGAAGAATTATTTCTCAGTTCAAATATGATAGGTAATTTTGCCCTGTCTCCAGTACTCTCTTTTTTGGAAGAAGCTGTGGAGAATGCAGCAGGGCATAAAGAGCCCTAGATGAAGCAGAGAATCTGACTCCTTCCCAATTAGGATTCAGATCTGTTACATCTTCCAGTAATATTCAGTACTGTCAACCATGATATCCACTTTGATTGCCTGCAAGGAGCAAGTATGTTCTTTATGATGTTTATTTCTGAGTGAGGAGTTTCAGTCCATAGGTATGGGAGAGAAATCATCAAGGTTGTGGTGGTTCCAGTATAAGGTATCTCAAGGCTTACTTGCCATATTATTTTAACATCTATATGACATTATTAGAAATGTTCATCAGTTTGGAATGAAGCATCATCTCTATGTTGATAATATCTAGTTATGCACTGCCACTATACAACAGGTGAATAATATAGAGATTTGTATTCAATATATGGAAGCCATGAGAGACTGAATAAGGTAAAGGATTCCCCTGCCATTTGTGTTGTGGCCAACTCTAAGGGCCAGTGTTCATCTCTGATTGCATGGAGCCAGAATTTGTCTAAAGACTCTCAGACAAATGTAGTCATGTAGCTACCTATTACCTTCCCACCAAAGGTGGTACCTATTTATTTGCATTTTTACATGCCTTCAAACTGCTAAATTGGCAGGAGCTGGAACAAATAGTGAGCTCACCCCATTATATGGCAGTGCTTGGATCTTGAGCTGCCAACCTTATTGCCAACAAGCCCCGTGTCTCAACTTCTCAACCACCACACCCCCTGAATAAGAACCAATTTTAATAGACTTTTTGCAGGATAAGTCTGCAGTTTATATTTTCTCTGTGTTGACCTTTCAGTGGACATTTCTGTTTGAATTCCAGGTGGAGGCTGTGCTCACAGAAGCCTTGAGCCTAAATTGGTGTACCAGTTTTGCTCCTTAAAGCAATTATTCAAGTCCTTATTACCATACAATTAGACTACCATAGTGTACTCTATGTGGGCTTGTCTTTGGAGTTAGTTTAGAAGCTCTCGTTCATTCTGAATATAGCAGTTTGTTTAGTAGCGCGTTAAGTATTGCTTTAGCAGTACAGTATCTGTGCTATGGACATTCAGTCACTGCCAAAAGATCACCAGATCCAGTTTAAAGTGTTGGTGTTAATTTATAAAGTTCTACATGGTTTGCTTCTTGCTTGGTCTAAATCAGATTTGCCTGCCATGTGTGGTCATGCAAGGACAAAATAAGAAATAAAGGATATTTAGAAGTAAAAGGAGGCAGATCTTCTCAGTCATAGCTCTGGCATTATGGAACATCTGATTTTTGAGGTGTGAAAAAAACTCCAGCCTATAGGTTTCTCATAAATACTGCTTTTTTAGACATAATATGGGTGCTTTTAGCCTTTTTTTGGATTTTTTTTATGTTGATTTATATATTTTAGCGCTTTTATATGACACAAATTTTAAACAGGCAGTTGAATGCATTTTTAATTGATTTATGTATCATCAGGACAGTGTTGACTCATAGTGACCAGATAGACTTTCTCAGGATGAGCTGTCCCTAGCTTGGCCATTCAGGTCTTCTATCATTGTACCAATCACTGTCATTGTTGAGTCCATCCACCTAGCTTCTGGTTGTCCTCTTCTCTTTCCTTCCTCTTTCCCCAACTTTATAGACTTCTCAAGAATGCTCTGTGTTCACATAAGATATTCAAAATATGTTTGAGTTTGGTCCTTGGTATCTTAAGTGAGGACACTATTTTTTTGTCTATTAGTGGCATTCTCAGGAGTAATTTCCATTATCAAATTTCAGAAATATTGCAGTCTTTCTATCCTGCTTTTTTAGAGTCCATCTAAAGAGAGTAGTTTCTGAGTTTGGCAGCATACAAATTTGATAAACATTTGCTTCTGTAGGTTGTCATAGGGAGTACCATTGCTTGCAATATTCTGATCTTCATAGGTGTAATCATATTCTGGCCTCTGAATTATAGTTATTCTACCAAACTGAAAAGTTTTATCATTCGTTGCAAGAATTTAATGAATTAGGAGATGCATATGCAAACCAATATAGGTATATAGTGGGATCAAAAGGCCATAAAATGCAAGAGAATGAACAGCAGCATTGTGAATGGATTAACTTACAATAGTGATGGTGCATTGAAAGGAAATAGATACACCTCTATATCTATCTAATCAGAAAAATCTAATTGTGGTTTCTAAGAGTGAGCACTGACTTGATGGCACATAATTAGTTTTTTGGCCCTTGAAAGTTTTCACTGTTTTCTCTTGAATCAAATAAAACAAGCAGAACATCTTTTTCCATGTTGATGTTGTTTGCTCAATTTTCTATGCTATGGAAAAGGGGAGTCTTAATTTTTAGCAGGAAATGAAGGCTTTTGCTTAACTTTGCCAGAATTATTTATATGATGACTCAATAGTCTGCACTCCTTTGGACTTTGGATTTCTAGTGGTCTCTTTCACTAGCTGTGTCATCTGTCCAAATCTTTTCTGTCATCTGCTTCTCCAGAATATCTCTCCTTTCAAAAGAAGGGTTCAAATGAGCAAGGAGAAATCTGAGTCTGCCAATCTTGGCAATATCTGCTCTTAGCACTGACAGTGGGAAAATCCAGTAGGAAAATTAATTTTCAAATCCTGCAGAAGAGACACAGAGATGTCTCTGTCTTTTGTTCCAGTTGATAGATTTGTAACACAAGGTATGCTAAAGAACAACATTAAAAAAATAATTACTTGTTAACTAAGGACACTAAAGACATCTTTGGAATTTACAAGTACTTTGCAGTGCTTCTATGGATCCAAATGACTCCTGATGATAGTATTATTTTTCATTAGGCATTAGCTTTCAGTGGTACACATCGTCTCATCTGCTTGTAAATTTTTAACATAATCTCTAAAATTAGTACTTTTAAAACAGGTAAACATCTGGCAGTCTGTGAACTAGATCTGGCCTTTTAAGTAATCCATCTTGGCTAGAAGTGGTTTTCTTATATAAAAAATGTGTGATATTTTTACCCTGGAATACATTGCAAGTTGATTTGCTATGTTCCACTTAGTGCCAAGCAAAAGCATTAAGTATCTGTTTAGGAAATTAGGATTGTGCAATAAGAATATGCCCATTCACTTCTCCTTTTGTGTCACCTGTGACAAGAACCAGGAAGCTATGCCTAGGCATCCCTTCTGTTTCATCCAAGCTAGGGACTATGATTAGTTGTCTCTTGAAAAAAAATCACTTTCATAAATCAGCTATCATATCAAAATATTATTTTCTAGTAGGCATATAATTATTTTTATCACATTAAAAATGACAAAAATGATGAAGATTACACCAAGGGTTTTTAGGATCTCAGAGTATATAGTCAATTTGTAGACTATCCACACAGCAAATCCACAATGAAATTATATAAAATATTAGGTAAATGTTCTCTTTTTTTGTAATAAATTAATGAGTAAAGCATATTTTCCTTTCCAGATTATTTTCAGAAGAATCATTTATCTTGTAAGGAGAAACATGAACATGTGTTTTAGATAGTTACTCAAGTTACAGTTAGATTTTATGGTAGAAGAAAAATTGGAATTTTTCAGCTGAAAATAAGAACAAATTAACTCAGTCCCCATGAACACATTTGCAAACTTTCCCATTTGTAATACATTATAGATACATTATGATTCAGGTTTTTTAAAAAATATGGCAAATTATTAGCTTAGATTTGTTGAGCATACAGAAAATTAAATGGGAAAATGTATTAAGTAATTCAGTTCTAAATACAATTGTGAAATATCTTATGAGAGGAATGTCAGTGGATGTTTATCTTTTACAAAATATGCTTCTACTTAAAGGAATTGGTGTAGGCCAGTAAATACATCATGGGATGCCCCTGAGTCTGGGGTAATTATTTCTTTTATCCTTTCACATCTGTGTTTCACATATTTGTTTTTTCCTACAAGTATTCTTTGATCTTTTCTCAATCTTGATTATAGATTTAGTCTCTTTAATCCAAAAATGAATAAATGTAATATTTATAAAAATATAATAAATTCACTTTAGAAAAGAGTGGGACATTAATTTTTGATCCTTGCTTATCAACCACTCGTTCAACAATCATTCAAAGTTTTTGTTGTTCAGTTGCACAGTTGTGTCTGACTCTTCACGACCCTATTGACTGCAGTACGCCAGGCCTCCCTTCCAGCACTGCCTCCCAGAGTTTTTCCAAGCCCATGCCCATCACACTGACTATGCTATATATCCATCTCATCTTCTGCTGTCCTCTTCTCCTTTTCCCTTCAATCTTTCCCAGCATCACAGTCTTTTCTAATGAGTCCTCTCTGCGCATTATGTGGCCAAA
>JANHZU010006304.1:165510-182513 GCA_032468055.1 Acrochordus granulatus | reverse complement strand
AGCCAGATTGATTTCCTCCTTGCCCAGGAAAACAAATTCTTCAATGTTCCTGATAGCGGGGCAGTGAAAGGCATTTAAAACAGTTGCTTCACAACATAAAGAAATGTGGATACAACACTTCTTCAAATAGTTAAAGAAGCTGCATTGTTTACAAGGCTATATCTGACTTGCTGCATTATGTTCATGCACAACTATTTTGCTTTCTAGAGTCAGATTGGAAAAATCTTTAAAGCAGTAGATATCTGTAGACCTTGGAAAAGACAAAATTGCTTCATGTTGCTGAAGAGATACTTTGTTCACACTCCCGCACATTGCCAAGCACATCTTTTCAAAGCTTTGCACAGAAAAGAAAATGTTATTGCTTTACCCAAAATTACATTAACAGAATATCATTTATTATATCCTTGAGATCATTCTAAAATATTACCTATTTTCCAAGTTTTTGGAACAAAGGCTGATCTACCAAGTTATCTGTTTTTGTTAGAACGTTATTTTTAACAGGTTACTTTATAGATGGATACTATTTAGACCTGACAATATTTTGGTTTTGTCTGTTGGATTCATAGCTTAATCTCTTCTCAGACTTCTTGTGACACTGCATCTATAACTCCCATCCTGAAAATGCCAGTTTAGCCAATTGCCTCTGCCCTAAATTGGCTGTAGATAAGAGGAATATGAATGATTTGTTCCACTTCCTTATTTTTCTTTAATACTTTTTTAATTCCAGTATTTCATCTTTCTGGCTATTTTTTTATCTGATAAAGTTACAGAATTTCTATTATTGGTTTTTAATGTTATTAGTATTCTTTTAATCCTTGCTGCTGTGAATTGGGCAGGATATATATTTAATAATAAATAAAAAATAAAAACCTTTCATGCGGGTTTGCATACTTTCTTTTACTCATTTGGGTCAGACTTCTCCAAAGCTTATTTTGGGGAGAGTTTTGACCCTTTGGACTTAAACTCCTTTTCATCAGGCTTAATGTGATATAAGCAAGCCAGACACTTCTCCAGTCCAATTTCAGCAGATAAAGGGAAAAGCAAGGGGAGAGATGACTAGTTCCAGTTTTATTCAGTATCTATATAAACCTATTTCAGTCTTAATCTAATTGTGATAAAATTAATTAAAAAGCAAGTACTAATCTTGTTAAATGAAGCTGTTCTGGGACACAGATCCATGCTGGTCCATGGAAAGTCCTCAAAGTGCAGATTCGGTGCTATAAGGAATGGTAATTAACTAGAAATTAACAGTTATAAAGCCATTATCTTATCCGGCAATCAGAAGGGACTTTGCTGGTATATCATTAGTAAGTTACAGACCAGCTTAGATACTTCACGTATTTTGCAGTAGTATTCTACCTTGTTGAAAGAAAACCTTTCAGACAACTGAGTTTAGCAGAATCCCCAAGATCCAGTCAAGGAAGGAGCTATATTTGCTCTGCAGTCAGGCTATTTGCTGCAAACGCATAGTAGCACAATTTCCCTATGGTGCACAATTAATCCTTTGTTCTAACTTCAATGCCTACAAAAAAAATTCAGCCAGGCTTTTTAAATGGCCGTTTTTATGTTACGCAAATGTTTGTCTAATGCAGCAGTGAGATGCAAGTCACCCTAGAATAGAAGCCAAAACATGGGAAACTACACTATTCACAGAGATCATGATCCTCCTGACAACTAGCAAGCTGTTCCAATAATTTATTTATTTATATTTATTTATTAAATTTGTATGCCACCAAACTCAAAATAACACCAAAACTTAAATAAAAAGTTAGCTGGACAGAGAGGGTAAGGAGCAAAACATATAAATGGGGAAGGAGGACAATGCTAAGCCATTAGCCACCTCCAAGATGTTGTATCCCCATTGGAGCCCATAGCCCTCTGGCAGAACCTTTAAGGCCCTTCTGGAAAGCTGTAAGGGTGGGCACAGACCTCACCTCTGGGGACAAAATGTTCCACAGAGCAGGAGCTACAGCAGAAAAGGCTCTTCTTCTTGACCCCGCCAAATGAAATTCCTTGGTTGATGGGATCCAAAGGAGGCCTCTAATAATAGCACCAGAGAGACATAAATCCAAGGGGTAAGATAGCATTGTATCAAATTGCAAACATCTGAATGATCTCCTAACTTCTGGTTTATATTAAGCCAAGAAAATAAGCAAAGGAATGACATTTAAGAGCCACAAGATACATTTGGTCAAATGTATGAAAAGAGTAAGATAATTCAGAGAAAGTCAGAGCTGGGCTATCTAATATCAATTAGTCAGGTTAAGTATTATACGGGCTTTACCAGTGCCTACTTTAATGTCTTCCTCTCATCAATTCTAGGCACAAAGTTAATCACATTCTTGCTACAGCTATGCTCTTGAGAATCTGTAGACTGAATCGGATGAACACATGATTTTGGGATGAAAATGTTATATTGACTCTGCTTAGGACTGTTGCAGCCCTTAGTAACAAAGACAATTGGCTACCAAGCAGATGTATATATTTAAAAATTAAGAGTGATAAAAATCCAGGGGTGACACATGCTACTGCCAAATATAATCATTATGTTACCTTCAGCAGGGTTTGATTAATTTACATAAACACTACAACACCATCATGTATTTTACTTTGTGACATTATTTTATTAAAATTTTGCTGGTTTAAAACTAATGAAATGTCTACCTTGATAAAAATTAATATATAAAAGTAGCACTGTAATTACTACTAGAGCCTGAACCTACAATCATTTCTCTCCAGTTGCCTCTTACAGCCCACTAACCAGGGCATAATCTGGCTGCCGCAGAAAGATGTCTGATCTAGTATCAGAATGGCAAATGCAAAAGAAGCAGTTTTTGCCTATTGTCTGCCAGCTCACAGGTAAAATTGAAATTTTTGTCTGATGGGACAGAAATGAAGCAACTTGAGAACCAACTGCCTCTTTGAAAGGTGGGGCTTGGAATACCTGAGGCTTACAATTTATGAAGGCTTTCTCAAGACCTTTAAACATGCCTTAACATCATACTATTTTTACTGGAATACATTGGGTGGCATTTGAAACAATGGGTAAATTCCACAAATTTAGCAGATGCCATTTCCTGAAAAGACAAGCAAATTAAATGGAAATTTCACATACTGTGGTTGAGTCATAGTATTTTTAAATCCAGGAGTCTATTTAACTGGAGTGTTGTAAGCTCTGTCTGTAAATTTTTCCTTTCCCTTGAAATTTGTCATTAATAAGATTTTCATCTGACTGTCAGTTCAGTTCAAGACCATACTAAAAGCAAACTCTTTCTAGAATATTTTTAGAATTCTATATGCAAAATTGGAGTGCTCTGTTTGTTTTTTAACAAATGGTTTATATTTAACAAATGGCTATATTATCATATTTCAATATCATATTGAAAACAGCTGTTCTGTGTCTGACCATCTAGATTACCGTAAATGTAATGGGAAAGTCAGACTAAACTTCAGCACTAACCAAGCCATTCAATAAGTTAATATTTTAATATGTTAAACATTAATACCCTCTCCATAACCACTGTCATCTAAATAAAAGTATGAGAGCTTGATTCTAGCTTCCTTGTAGTATGTGTAATTTGTCTTTCAACCAGATCTTTGATTAATATAGAAAGTAGGACACCATTAAATTCTAATGGTTATAGAAGTGGGAAGAAGAGAAAGAATATTTGTTTGGTTATCTTATAATTTTCAGTTTTTTAGTCAAATGGATAATGTCTCTACTGATTAGGTTCCAAGCCAAGAAGAGATGTCAGCTTGGCTCACATAGCTATGCAGATTTTCTCAACTTATCATCCAGAGATTGTGTTGGTTTCAGACTTTTCATCCACTGTGATGGCCTATTTGCTCTGCACCCTTCCTTTGTGTCTTCCTGGAGATATGTTTATATAAAAGGGGTCGACTAATTTTATATTATTGCCTGCCTCATCCAGAAATTTAATCCAAGAATGCTTTGTAGAAAAGGAAAATATCTGAAACATTGATGTGTGCATGAAGCAGAATTGGTTTTCCTGCCCTTAGAGGGAATGTGACATAATTGAAGTCTGCACTTCAAAGCTGATTTCTTCTGATAGCTTGTTCAATGGGACCTCATTGCCTCTCTCTGTAAAATATACAGGAGGAAAAGGATTGGGAGCATAAGTCAAAAAAGGATGGCATACCCACTTCCGATTCCAGAATGCTTGCTTACACCTTTCCATAAGGACTGCTCCTTTGGAGAAGACATCGTAGCCCTCAGTGCTGACTTATACATGTGAAGCGAGCTAAACCTGTCTGGATTAAGGGCCCCCTTAATCGCTTCACATGTATAAGTCAGCAGACTTTTCTCTGGATGACCACTCCTTTCAGGTAAAGTGTGGATGATGGAAGGATGGCATACTCTATTATGGTTACAGAAAATGCACAGCATGTTGTTGCTTTCTGTATCATTCTCTTTCTACTTAGATAATGGGTTGGATACAGTTTGTACATACGTGTTTGGTTGTTCAGTGATGGGGAGCTACATCTTCATTTAAGCATCCCCCAAAGGCCAACTATTTTATTTTTTAAATTAACACACTTATATAGCCACCCATCTCACTAAGCCTGACTCTGGGTGGTGTACAACCAATATGTGAGCCCAGTGAGATTTTAGATCACATTTATCAATATCGATCCATCCTCCTTTTGTTTTCACCTGCCACAAGACATGGAGGTGGCTGGAGGGGGTTGCAGCTTAAAAAATAAACTTGTTTCTTGGAATTTGATTTTCAAGCTACTATTACTTATCTTTACCTTTGAGACAAAATATCTCAGAGCAGATACACACAGAGACATACAAACACATACATACAAACAGAGATATACATACATACATATTTTCTCCAACCAGTCAGGGACAGAGTTCAGTTGGCATAAATTTATTATTCTTATCTTAGGATACAAAACCTGTGCATCCTTAGCCTTTTAATTTATTT
The DNA here is from genome assembly GCA_032468055.1 of Acrochordus granulatus. Classification (NCBI taxonomy): domain Eukaryota; kingdom Metazoa; phylum Chordata; class Lepidosauria; order Squamata; family Acrochordidae; genus Acrochordus; species Acrochordus granulatus. Next base: position 177,558 of record JANHZU010006304.1, on the reverse strand, counting down.
TCATACCAGCAGCATCAAGTACAAAATAAAGAGAGAAGGCAGGTAAAAGGATTACATGTAGGGATCATCTGATAATGATTTTCAGAAAAATGTTGGCCACAGCTTTCTTCTGATTATAGCTTTACATGTGAATGTGAATTGGTCCTTAGCTTGCTCACATAGTTGGCAGCCTGAGAATCCTGCAAGGATATCAGAGTTTGAGTTCAGCTGATCAGAAGCTTTCCTTTCAAATTGAAAGAGGAAGCCAACCTTTGAACTGATTAGGAGCCATGGGGCCATCACCATCACTGTGTTCCTTGTGCATCTCCACACACATATTCTAGAGTCACAAATTGTCATCTGAATGTCTTTGTTTTATTATCTGAATCTATGTTTTAAATCATAGATTTAAAAAAACTATGACTCAACCACAGTATGTGAAATTCCCATTTAATTTGCTTGTCTTTTCAGGAAATGACATCTGCTAAATTAGAAGAGGCAAATACAGCTGCACTGGTCAATCCCATGTCCAACCAATTCATCTATGATGAGACAAACTTCAGAAGATATAGGGAGTGGGGAGATGAAGTGAATCTTGTTTGCACCAATTGACCCATTGTCCAAGGCAATGTTCTTTTATTCTGTTTTCTAGTTGGAGAGGGAAAAAGCATGGGTGGTGGATCACAGGCTCCTCTTGCCCACACCTCACTCTATAGGTGAACAATATACACATGAAATTTTAAAAAGTAGTTCTGTGATCTCCTTAGATTAATCCAAAGGCTGGGAACACACAGAAACTTAACTTAAAATGCAAAGTCCAAACAATGGATACCTTAAAGTGGTGGTCTGATGCACACAATATCCTAAATAATGGCTAGTTCCTGTAAGATGCTTAACTCACAACCTACTGTACTTCATTTTGATCTCATCTAGTATGTTGTGCAAGCTCAGGCAGTGCATTTGTGAAAGGAAAGAGAAAATTTGTGAAAGGACATCCTTGTATTACTGTAATACTTAATGTTCTCTGTGATCCCACAGGCAGAAACATAGAACTTTGATTGCTCTATAGAACGTGACAGCTTCTCTTTATGGGGAAAAGAGAGTGTACTGGAAAAGAGCAGTGGGATTCGAAGCCCTAATGTGACTACCTGCTGAATGTGTGCATGGGAGACAATGAAATTCTACCACCAATAAATAGAAAAAAAACTAGCTTATTAAATTCCCGGGGTGTTTTTACAACAGGATTTCTAATGACAGTAAATCATACTGCAGAAGAAATGGTTGGACATCTTGGAGTGGGCTTTAAAGAGACTAATAATAAAGAAGCATTATCAGCTCAGGTCCATCTGGGGTCTACTTGAGAAGTCCTGTAACTTCTATCTTGAAAGGGTGCTAAAGGTGTAGGAAGCGTATCCACACTCAAAATAGGGAGGGCAACAGAAAGAGGGGGTTGGGAGTACCCTAGTTTTGCCCCCCCTCAAGTATGGTAGGGTGGCTTCCGGATGACCAGCTTTTGCTGACATCCCAGCTTAAATTGAATGGGTGCTCATGGTGTGCTGATTTGGGAGAGGAAAAAGGGAAGAGGCACTTGAAGAGTGAGATTTAAGATTCCCTCCCTCTCTGAGTACCGGACACCTCCCGGCCAGCCCTGCGTCTCTTGAACAGAGAAGTCCATTCTGTGCCGTCACAGACATATACAGTACTCACATTCTGTATATTGGCTTCATATGCTCCAACGTTACTGCAAATTCTGACAGAAATAAGGGGCTGTTCCCCTTGTATCACTACATTTCTCTCCGAAAAGGGAATGTTGGGACATCACAGTGGTGTCCTTACAGCATTCATTGGTTTATTGTGCTTTGTCTGATGTGTATAGGTACTTGAAGTTCTGTCTAATGTGTCTGCATATCAATGGGTTATAATTCTACACTTTACTATATTCTTTTTCTACTGGCTGCATACTTTGGATGAACATTTTACTGTTGAATGCATAATTTTATTTATGTTATTTTATTTACTGCTGTCTTGCAAATACACTGAGAGCTGCTGTACCAGAGTCAAATTCCTTGTGTGCCTAACCATGCTTGGCCAATTAAGTACATGAATCTGTTATTTGTGAAATGAGGCCTTTTGGAAGAGAGGGAGGGAAGCATTGTTTTCCAGAGGTTCTACTTTTGTTCAAAGGCCATCTTGTGGCTTCAGTTGATCCTCAAAAAGGACAGAAATTCAGAGCATCAAATGTAGGTCACGCCTTCAGGGAAGGGGAAGAAGTGAGGGCAGCTGTGACACAACAGGGAAACACAACAGCCGCTTCACCCAGACATGCCAGGCAGTCTTGTAACACTGCTCAGTGCCATTTCTGCAACCTCCTGGGATTTCATATCCAGACATACCATCAAGTTTATTCCACAGACAGAGCATCCATGAGGTGGCAACCTCTAGTAAAAATGTGAATCACAACTGCAAAACAAAATAAAACTGTTAGACATAAGGATATTGTCCTGGAAAACCCCTTCCTTGCCAAAAAACTTCAATTCCTTGTCTGTAGAAGGGTTCAGTCATTGTCTAAAGTAGAAATACTCAAAAGAAATATGGTGGAAAGCAAAATAAAAAAGAAGATGCATTGGGAGAAGATCATAACTGATGGGTGGTCAGACAGAGGATGGAATGGCAGCTAGGGCTTTTCTGTGTAATTCCAAAGCAATTAGCCAGAGTTTCTTTTTATCAAACTCTGTTTATCTGCTTTATAAAGTAGCTGCATGTACAAGGAGTGGTACGCGCAGATACAAGTTTGTTTTGGCTTATGATTCCTACACTTACTATGCTGTAGTTATAATCTTTATATTTTTTCAATTGTGTATGAGTTTTTTTTAAATTATATGTTTATGAAAATTTCTGTTTTATTTGAAAGGAAATGAGGACTATCAAAATAGAGTAGATAGAAAAAGTCTACACATCCCTGTTGAAATGCCTGGTTTTTGAGATGTAACAAAATCAGACCAAGATAAATAATTGCAGAATTTTTTCCACCTTTAACATATAAGCTGTACAATTCAATTTAAAAACAAATTGAAATATTTTAGGGGAAAAAATAAAAAAAACTTACAATAAAGTAGTTGCATAGAGATGTACACCCTTAAACTAATACTTTGTTGAAGCACCTTGTCCTTTGGGTAAGAATCTATCAACATGGCACATCTTGCCATGGGAATCTTTGCCCACTCTTGCAAAAGTTTTCCAAATCATTGTGAGGGCATCTCCTGTGCACAGTCCTTTTAAGGTTACCCCACAGATTTTCAATTGGATTCAGGTCTGGACTGTGGCTGGGCCATTCTGAAACTAACCTTCTTCTGGTGAAGTCATTCTTTTCTTGATTTGGAGATATGCTTTGGGTCATTGTCATGTTGAAAGGTGACATTCCTCTTCATTTTCAACATTTTAACAGAGGCCTGAAGGTTTTTGTGCCAAAATTGACTGATATTTGGAACTGTTCATAATTCCTTCCACCTTGACTACAGCCCCAGTAGCTGAAGAAAAGCAGACTCAAAGCATAATGCTGCCATGACCATGCCACGACTAAGTGGCTATGGATTATTTTCGATGATGTGCAGTGTTGTTTTTGTGCCAAACATACTCTTTGGAATTATGGTCAAAAAGTTCAACCTTGGTCTCATCAGACCATAACACATTTTTCCCACATGCTTTTGTCAGGCTTGATGTAGGTCTTTGCAAAATGTAGCCAGGGTTGGATTTTTTTCAACATTAAAAAAACTAAGATCATGGCAACCGATCCCATCACTTCCTGGCAAGTAGAAGGGGAAGAAATGGAAGCAGTGATAGATTTTACTTTCTTGGGCTCCAGGATCACTGCAGATGGTGACTGCAGCCGTGAAATTAAAAAATGCTTGCTCCTTGGGAGAAAAGCTGTGACAAACCTAGAAAGCATATTAAAAAGCAGAGACATCATCTTGCCAACAAAGGCCCGCAATGTTATGGTTTTCCCAGTCGTAATGTATAGTGGTAAGAGTTGGACCATAAGGAAGACTAAGTGCTAAAGAATGGATGCCTTTGAATTGTGGTGCTGGAGAAAACTATTACTGGTCTCTTGGACTGCAAGGAGATCATATCAGTCAATCCTACAGGAAATCAAACCTGACTGCTCATTGCGGGGCAAATACTGAAGCTGAAATTCTAATGTAAAGAGAGGATTCATTGGAAAATACTGTGATGCTGGGAAAGATTGAAGGCAAAAGGAGAAGAGGATGAGATAGTTAAATAGCATAATCAGTGTAATGGGCATGGGTTTGGATGGACTCCAGGAGGCAGTGCAGGACAGGGCGTGTTGGTGTGCTGCAATCCATGGGGTCATAAAGAGTTGGACATATCTGTGTGACTGAACAACAACAGTATTTCAATTAGCTTTGCTTTTGTTATATATAATCTGGATTCTGGATAAAACATCCCACAAATGTTACAATAGGAAAGATATGAAAGCTGAGAATTCCACACCATTAACATCAATTTGAATTCTTTAATTAAAGGAAAGCAACAGATATTATTGATGAAAGAATAAATTATTAGAATAAGGCATATTTTTTTCTTTTATGCCACAATATTATAACTGTCAGACCTCATATTGTTTTCTTTATTAATAATTGCTTGAGTTATATCTTTAATTTCTTAGGAAATACTTTTTCTACACTGTAAAATGCCAGAGTAGTTTTTTTACTCAGTTAGAACTCAGATTTAGAATTTATGTAAAGTTATTTCTAATTCATAGGCAATTTTTAACAAGTGAGACTTTTCCTGGTTTTCTGTATAAAACTAATTCAATACTTCAGATTTCTGCAGTAATACAATACTAGCATTTGTGGAATTCTGGCTCAATTGTCTATTCATCTGAGATTTTATTTATGCTGTACAAGGAAGATTAAATTGTTATCTGAAACTGTATTGCCATGGATCAACTACATTATCTGTAACGCAGGTTTTTATTCCCTTTGTAAACAGAACTATATCAGTTCTTCCATATAGTATTAACGCTGTAAAGTTTGATCATGCATACTTATAAAACCTGTTGTTTGTGGCTATCCTAATTCTTTGGTAATATTTCCTGTTTACTGAAGTCTTCCCATATCAACTATTACTCAATTTGATTTTACAGTTATGGATTCTGATTATTTTAAATCATTTCCAAATTCCTCACCATATCTTATTTAATCTTGTCTTTAGCACACAGCCTGATTCCAAAACTAACAGTCCCATCTGGACCTAGTTAGCCACTGAATTAGTGTTTACTCATTCACCACCAAAGCAACCACTAATCAGCCATTTGTTTTAAAGTGTAAGATTAAAGTCCTTCCATTGTAACTGAGTGGCAATTAGTACAAGCAGACTTTGTTGTGGAATATTTGGTGTAATCCATTGGGAAAATAGAAACTGCTGAATAGATTATATACCTATTAACAAATTGCACTTGAGATAATCCATAATGAAAATTAAGAAATGTTACTTATAAATAGGATATCAATACAAAAGATAGAAGAACTGGAAAAATTTTGAAGGGTTACTTTGATTCAAGTAAGCTAAGTTAAATCATTCCATCATCCAGCAGATTCCTCAGTCAAAACAGAGATCACCTTCATTGCACTGGAACACATCAGGTAGTTGTGAAGCTCTATAGCCTTTTCCGTTCCTTCTGGAATTAATATAGACAATATACTGTATAATGATGCAACTTCCATAAATGTGAGGCCTCTGCAGGAATGTTGAGCAGTTGTAATATGTTTCTGACATTGACACAAGTAGCCTACCAGGCAGTTTTATTTTTTTAAAATACTCTGTACCTATTAGCATTCTGGGGTAGCAAAGCCAGCATTGCTTTGGGCTTTGTCCACTATTCCCAGCTTTCAGGGGGGTTTTAACAAGGTCAGCTATGCCATTTTCTCTGTGCCAGCCTCTTTCCCTGGCATTTAATTGTGCTAGCCTGCTTCTGCTATCTAACATTAAGGGAACTCTTGCCAACAAGCCATAATTCTGATTTATCTGGATCCAATCAGAAAAAGCCAAACATGTCATCCCAGTAGTTTGTCATCAATGTCACTGATATAGGAGCACTTCCCAAGAGGGAATATGCTTGCCAATCAATAATGACAACAGTCTTTATTCTGCAGAAGATCCAGTGAAAGTATCACCATCCAGCAAAGTACCACCACCATCCCACGTAGAGACACATGCAAATGCATGTCATGGATATTCTGCATCTCTGGCATCTACAGAACTGAAAAGAAACATGAGAGCTTACTTTTTAAAACATTTCAGAGATTTTACTTTTAAATTAGACAGGATGCTGTGTGGTTAATTCCGCATACCTGAGTTGCATCATTCGGAGGCTGTTGTGCTGTGCTTTTTTCATCCTTGCTATTTCTGTCATAAAAGAGGTTCAAGGAAACTGCTGAGACAGTTGTAGGCATTTTGGTACTTTCCCAATTATAACCTTTTATAATTGAGATAGATAGACAGACAGACAGACAGGATGCACGGTGGGATATGTTTTAAAGTATATCTTGAAGCAGTTCAAATTGAATAATTTGCTTTCAGATCTTGAAATGCAAACTCAACCTGACATATAGTCTCTTCATATCTCAAATCAAATCAGAGTGAATCATGTACTCCAAGAAGATAGGGCTGATAATGATAAAATTAAATACATTTACTAGAGTTATGGATTCAGATATTCATAGAAGATATTCAAGAAAATTTGTATAGAGATGCCACGATGGGAAGTAATTCTGACATGAATACATTCTGCAGCAAAAGTAGGGTGAAGGTAAATATGAATAATAGCTAAACACTTAAAAACAGGTGCAGTGCATGTTGTCTTCCCTGGAGACTTGCCACTGTTATGTGATAGCCTCAGCTTTTGTACAGCTGGGATGGCAGTGATACCAAATGCACATCACTCTACTTAAGGCACATAAATATGTATGTTTTAGTAAAGTCATATTAGAGAAGCTAAATCTCTATTCTGCAGTCAATAGCAGTGGGGAAAAGGAAATCACTTAGTGATTGTTTCCCTTAATGACAGATCTACTAGTCCCAATTGCAGCTTCTAAATTAGGATTATCTGTATATATATAAATAGACCTAATTTGTCTTTACTTTTCATTTAAAAATAACTGGAGATTAGGTCATAATGATAGATTAAACTTGAGGTTGTTTATAACATTTCTGACACAGAAACATTTCTATTCAGTTATTTCCTCTGATCTAAATAACATTTAGTGAAATATCCGTTAATCATCTATTTCTTTTGATTTTGGATTATTTGATCTGCAAAACCTAAGCACAATTGCTATACAGAGCTCATATATAGGGTCATATAACAGCATTCAAACAAAATTTCAAGAAGTGTCTTCCAGTTACCTGCTGTGTTCCAAATGCTGTACTTCAACAGGAAGCAGGAGTCAGTAAACTTGAATCTAATCTCTAGATAAATATATTCATTGGTTAAACTACACTTACAACTCTAGTGGGCTAACCCATCTAATACTGGCATACAAATACAAATATTCCTGGAAATATCAATCTAAAACTAAACCTCTATGGTTTCTCCAGTAATGCCATCTTAACCTTAAGAGTCATTTCAATTTAAATCAATACTAAGGCAAAGGATCTTAGATATAGAAAACCAAACAGAAATTGCTTCTTTCTTCATAATATAATTGTAAATCAAATTTTAGTGCCTAAACTAGCCTTATAAATCATATCACAGCTCAGGAGAGGCTGAAGATTTAGCTCGATTTAATGCTTTCTCCATAGCTGTCCTGGAAGAGAAATATAAGAAAACTTCATATGAAAATTGATACTGCCCCTATGATATGGATACCATGGAAACTACAGCTTATGTTCTTTATTGTAATTTATAGGGACATTCAGCAAGAGTTGATTACTCCTCTTTTATTTATATTTCCGAGGCACTCTGATAATTTTTATATGACTATCTGCTAAACATTCTAGGTAAATTTATTTCTCTAAAAGCAGCAAAATTTTGCTACATTGTGTAAAATTTAAACTACAAATGATTGCTTATAGTTCTTGTTGTTAGGGGTTAGTTTTGTGTTATTCATTTTATTGAATGTACTTTTATTGGCCAATGATCAAAATAAAGTTTCTATCTATCTGATCGATACAGTTTTTGATAAAAACATAAATATTTTTGAATGTTATAAGTGATTTTCCACTTATTATTCTCAACAGACCTATTTTTTATATTCTTAAGCACTAAGGCAAATCATTGGAATATTGATTAAAATATTAATTGTATTTTTAATTGATATTTAACGTGGTTCTATTAATTTTGTGTGGATCCACTAGCTGTTTTAATTTCTTTTTTTACTTTAACAGTTTTAGGATCTTTCCTAAAAAATATGGGAAAATATTTTCCATCTCTAGACTGTTTATGCATCTGCACTAAACTCCTTATATCTGTATCAAGTACTTGCGTGAACCTTATATTATTACTTTTTATTTATACTGATTCTGATATTAACTTAGCTCTAACTGTTGCTTTCATTGCATTCTATATCACACTCACTGGCAAGTTTATAGGAAAATTCAAATCAAAATATTTTTGAAAAAGATCTATAATTTTAGTAATTATTTCTATTTTTGTGAAAAAAGAGGGATTTATTCTCCACACTGTCAATGATTCTGCCTAATCCAAGAACAATTCTGTACCAATCTTTACTTGATTGATACAACTTTCTATTTTACCATATTTGGTTGATTACTGCGATACACTCAAATGGACTATAAGTTATGCAAGAGGAATTTTCTTTTGTCTGGTTACCTTGAACATCCTGAAATCTCATTTAAAGGCTTCTTCAACATCTCGCAGGCTCAGTGGTGACAAAGTATCCAGTGTGTCATGGGGCAGACAAATTTACTCAGTTGCGTAGAACTTGATTATAGTTATAATAAACATGTACATAATGCTTCGTTGATATTATGTCAAAGTGCTTATTATCTTATAATATATACAGATGAGCAATATTTCTCTTAGACTGACACTGAAGGAATGTGGTATGCTTAAGGCCATCTAATAAGTTAATGGCAGAGGAAAAAATCAAACCAGATATTTCCAGATTAATTTTAGCTATTTTGATAGTTTACTGAGATAAAGATTATTTAAAAAAAAAAAAGATGAATCAAACATATTCCTGCCTTTCTGTCTTTTAATAGTATTTATTCTGAGCAGTAGCTATCCAATGTCTTCTGATTTTTGTTTGCCATAGCTAATATGGGGAGCCAGTTTAGTGTAGTGGTTGAGACACCAGGGCAGAAACCAGGAGAATATGAGTTCTAGTCCTGCCTTAGTCACAAAGCCAGCTACGTGACTTTGAGTCAATCACACTCTCTCAGCCCTCGAAAACAGGTAGTGGCAAACCATTTTGGAACAACATTGGCAAGAATACTGCAGGGATTTGTCAAGACTAACTTAAAGTACCCCCCACAAAAAAACACCAGGCTCAATTTAGCATCCTGATATTTGTATGAAAGGCCCAAACAGTCACCACCCAAGTATTTAAAGTTCTCTCAATACTTTCCAAATCATGTTTTATGAGCAGTTAGAATTAACTGCTTGTGAATTTACTAGTTTTTTTCAGTTCACAATGTAAGAGATAGGAATAGGTCTCTGAATGTGGAAAAGCTGTATACTGTCAATTTTTAAAAAAAGTTGAAAGTCCCAAAACTAGGAACCTCATATACAATAAATTTTGCTCTAATGCTGTTTTCAAACTTTGCAGCAAGACAGTAAAAAACCTCATTATATTAATAATGATTATATTAATAATAATTATATTATAATATTAGGAGACCATTATAATAAAAATAATTAGAATAATTAAAGCAAACCAGCTCTTGAAAAACCTTGCTAGGAAAACTGCAGGGAGTTGTCAAATAATCAACAGGAGTCAAAACTGATTCAAAGGCACTCTCTCTCATACACACACACACACAAACATGAGTACTATGGGTCTCCTCCTTCAATGTCTATACTACAATAAGGAACAAGATGGAAAATTGCAATTAAAACAGCCAGGACATTTTAGTTTGTGAAATTAAACTATGAATTGTGAAAGTAACTATAAATTATAAGTGTAAAATTAGAAGGTTATTATGTCATCAAGATTTGACTTAGAAAAGATATAACCAGGGTATAATGATCTGTGGGAGGAACAAATTGAGCATATTTTTCTTACAAGGAAGAAAACCTGAGGCATTATAAAAAGAGGAAAGAGGCAGTGTTAAAACTCAAAGTGCTTTTGGAAGAAATAGTCATGATAGCCAGGAAAAGACAGAGAAATAAAGACTTGCACAGTAAGAAGGGCATACAGTGACAAAATGGCAAGGTTAACCAAAAAAAGAAAAAGAAAGATTTTTCAATCAAGAATGTCAACAAATAAAGATATATCAAGAAAAAGGATTGTTTTAGAAAAATCAAAGATCAATAATACATTTACAGATAAAGTAAAGTGAGAATAATGATACAAAAGTGCCAATAGAGGCACAAGAATTTAAAAATGGTAAGACTGTGTTGAGACGATTTAAAAATGAGATTATAAAATGACAAGCTATTTAGAAATTTTCTCCATTAGAACGGAGGTACTGATGGTCCTTATTTAGGTACTGATGGTCCTCGTTTGGGACCAGCAACTCAGTCATTAAGCCATGCATTTGCCAAGTGGAAAATCACATGATTGCAGCTGTGCTTCTTATTTTATTTCAGCTTTCCTTTGCTTTATTCGATCAAAAGTATGTGACCCCAAGCAGCTGGGTGAGCCCAAGCTGAGCAGAAGATTTCTGGAACTTGTCTCATGAGGAAGCCAGCTAAAAGGGCAAATTTTATAGCTCTTTTTCCAACTCTCTTGCACTTTGGAATATGTATTTATTTATTTATTGGATTTATATGCTGCTGAAATCAGAAGATTTCACTCCACTTCACTCCAGCACTGAGGACAATTAATAATAAAATGATGTTTATGTTCATTGGAGAGGAAGGGATTACAAGAAAATAAACAGGCATGCAATAGGGAAAACACATTGAAAGAAAGGTGCTGGCACTGGCTCTTAGTATGCTTGCAGTTTAGGAGGCAAAATCTAAAGTTTGAAAATGATTAAAATCTTGTCAGTTACAGGCAGCAGATGTAAGCTGACTAAAGTCACAAAGCATTTGCTGTGAGTGGCAGTAAAGAAGACAATTATTCGGATGGGCAAGATTAGGGATAATACTGAAATGTCATTGCAAGAGTTCTGGACTGTAAATTAAGAGGAATAGACTGAGATAGGATGGCATCGATTCAGCCCCTGGACTCAATGGCACCAAGCAAACAGAGAAAGAAAAAGACAGAATTATTGGAATTTCTGGTTCATACATGAATAGCCTAGTGGTTTTCCCTACTTTCTTCAATTTAAACCTGAATTTTGCAATAAGAAGCTCATGATCTGAGCCACAGTCAGCTCCAGGTATTGTTTTTTTCTGCCTGTATAGAGCTTCTCCGTCTTTGGCTGCAAAGAATGTAATCAATCTGATTTCGGTATTGACCATCTAATAATGTCCATTTGTAGAGTTGCCTCTTGGGTTGTTGGAACTTGCTGTACTTGGGTTGTTGGAACTTGCTGTACTTGCATGTTCTCCAAACATAATTTATTAGCCTTTGCCCTATTTAATTTTGTACTCCAAGGTCAAATGTGTCTGTTATTCCAATTATCTTTTGATTTCCTACTTTAGCATTCCAATCCTCTATGATGAAAATGACATCTTTTTTTTGTTGTTGTTATTTGTTGTAGACCTTCACAGAACTGGTCAATGTCATACTCTTCAGCATCAGTGGTTGGGGCATAGACTTGGATTATTGTGATGTGAACGGTTTGCCTTGGATTCAAACTGAGATCATTCTGATGTTTTTAGATTGTACCCCAGTACTGATTTCTCACTCTTTTATTGACTATGATGGCTACTCCATTTCTTCTAAGGGATTCTTGTCCATAGTAGTAGATATAGTG
>JANHZU010006304.1:5943-16418 GCA_032468055.1 Acrochordus granulatus | reverse complement strand
CATCCATACATTGGTACTGGAAAAACCATAGCCTTGACTATGCGGACCTTTGTCGGCAAGGTGATGTCTCTGCTTCTTGAAGAAAAGGTATTTTGTTATATTTCTCTGAACTGCATCTAAAAGTATTCTACATTTATGTGAGGTATTTGAAAGTTTGGTCTCATTTTGCCATCTCTCTGATTTCTTTGAAAACAAGATTGGCAGTTGACAGTTATTTGATAATATATCAACTGCCAATCTTGTTTTCAAAGAAAATAGTACAGAGATGGCATATGGTGCTTGGCTTTTCCTCTTGCAAAATAGAGCAATCTTGCAGTGGATTGAAAGAAAACTCTTTTCCCTTTTTATTTTATATTAGTTGTGAGGGGCTACTTGCATAAGGATCTTTTTCCAGCACTCACATAGTTGCTTGCAGTACATAATTGAAGAAATGAAGCTTGCAGTCAAAATCTTGCAATGTGTCAGGTGTGAAAGAACAGATCCACTCTTAAAGGTTCTAATTAAATTATTCCTTGCTAAAGTCTATCCACAAGAATCTTCTCAACTAATGATTAGCACCTTGTAAGTGCCAGTTAAGGTTCAACAGCAATTGGAATGGGGAGGGTTGGACTTAGTACATTTGTCACTATGAAATGACTCTAGACTAATCCTCTTTTCATTTCTCCCCTGGCTCTGCTATCTCTTTTCCTACACAGTAGTCCTACTATTGCTGGCGAGAACCTAGAATCGGAATGTTGGATTAAAAAAGTGTCTGCACTTAACTCTCTTGGTGAATTCTCTTTAAGTTAATATATTGTCTATTGTTTGAAATTTTAGAAAAGACCATGCTGGCTGAAAGGATCCCAGTGCCTTCAAGTCCAGTGCCCATTGCCACGATTGATCTGGTACAACAGACTGAAGATATCATGCCTCGACCACTGCCCAGGCTTCCTGCCAAGAAGACCAAGCACCAAGAAGAGCAGGAAGATGTACATAAACCTGCTTGGGGTGTCAGTTCTTCACCTTGGGTTACTTTAGCCTATGCTCTTTATCAGATAAAAGAGATGGTTCAACTCTCCAAAACCAATCAGGCACTTGAGAACCAGCCTTTACAGGTAACCAGAGTGTGGGTACATAAAAGATATTTCCAGGCAAAAAATAGTATGTACCTGATACTGAAAGTTTTCAGATTCTAAAACAAAACTGACCCCCGAAACTAGTGTTAGAATGTGACATACTTCTAAATATTAAATATTTCTGCTGTTAAAATAATAACAAATTGTAACATAGATTTTGCTTGTGTTATGCAGTTAGATGTAGGTAAGACCTTATGTCTTGCATTGGATGGATTAAATATCGTCATTTCACTGAAAAAAAGGCTTTTCGTTTCATTTGTAGTTCAACTTGAAAATTGGAAAAGATTCAGAGCATAGAGAAGGAAAGCTAGCAATCTAGAGGTTCTCTTGCCTGATTTAACCACATGAATGACAGTGCTATAAATTTTACTTTGAATATATATGTAGTCAGATCTTCTCAGGCTGCCAAACTTGTTATTTAAAAAAAATCCTAGAACCCCTGATTAAGAGCAAAGCTGTGTTCAAATGTACTCTTTTTACCCCTTTGTCATGGAAACCCATCAAGTTTTCTTAAAATATGGAACACAGACTGAGATCTATTAGCTCTACTGTTTTTTAGAAATTGGACCCTGGAGTTTTTAAAATTCCTTTTCATCATGTGCCTAGAAACATTTATTCCACCTGTTGGAATTATCATATGGTGACTTTGATTTCACATAAAGAAATTAAACAAGGAGAAACAGCATCTCTTAAAACATCAAGAAAAAAAGGCTGTTAACATTAATATTTTTGCAAAGTCAAACTATCTCAGACCTACAGAAATATAATTGTATCTCATCCTGTTCCTTGGCTTGGTTGTGACAAGCAAAACACCACTGTTTTGCCCCTAAAGTGCCCAATCTGACTAAGAGATCTGAATGCATGTTTGCTTTCTTATATCAGTGGGTTTATGCACAGGATGTAAAGTTAATCTTGATATTTATTATTTTTATTTGCATGACTTGGAGAAGAATATGTTACAATATATTCTTTAGGCTAGTACAAAATGTAGCTACCTTCCTACCCTCCCTTTTGTGATTATTAAGAAAGATAACCTACTTGTCTGCTGAAATATTCATGGTTCTTTTCCCAAAATAGCACATAGCTGACATTCCATAGAAAGTATTGCATAGAATTACGTAGTATATGAGGGAAAATATGTGTGGCTGCATAAAGAGAAGCATGAAATGTGTTAAGCTATGAGGAATGTTCTTTTTTGCCTACACAAAATTTTACTGTGATTATTATTTGTCTTAAAATACACTAAGTCTTTTTTCTACATGCTTCTTGGGAAAGAGCAGTTAGGAAAATATAGGACAGGTAAGTTTATATGATGTTACCTACATATGATGGCTTTTGCTCTTGCTTGTGTGCTGTGCTGTGAATATGATTTTGTGTTCCTTGTTAAGAGGAAGCTATCTTTGCTTACCAGGAATGAGAGACTGTATGTATTTTCAAAACAAATCCACACAGCAAGTTATTAACTTGTGGTTTTTCCTTGCTTTTTCCTAGAATGCCAGCAATAATCATGATTCCATACCAGATAGCCCTCTGGATCAAAGATCTGATGCTACAGTGATAGAATCGTCAATACCTACAGCTACCATTGAAACTCAGCCCAATTTAGACTGCCCAGTTTCTTTGGAGAGCAGAGCTCAGTCTCCTGAGGCAGGGCCTGAATAAGCTTTTCTTAAATCCAGCCCACAGCACTGAATGCTGCTGTTGCAATCAGAAAAAGGTTGACTGGGAGTCTGAGACCTCAACATTCTTCTTCTTGGCAATAGTGACATGATGCAGCCAAACCTTTTACAATATTTAATGCCTTTTCTGAGACAAAACCTGAGGCCTGTTGCAGGAACAATTCAGAGGGCTAAGCAGAAGTGGCTGGGTTGATAACTAGCAAAGGAGCACACTATTTCATCTGAAGTTGTTTTCCACCTCAATGGAAATGTTGTAAACAAGCACATCTGATTGTCTTGATAATTCTCTGGATTGTAATTATTTTTCACAAACAAAAATACTTGTTCAGTTCCATTTCTTCTTGCTTAGTGCAGTTAACATATTCAATAATAAGGGAAGGGAAGAGAACAACTCATAACAGTTTTCTCAGCCAGTGATGATTTATTTTGAGGTGCAGTGGCTTTAGAACAGTTGGGCAACCTACTGAAACTTCAGAGAAAATACTGAAATGAAGAAAGGAGCAGCAAAGAATTCTGTCTTTTGTAAAGACTTTTCAGAGATATTGAAGAACGTTTAAGTGAAATATCTGTTGACTTTCTAACCCAGACAAATTGCATTTATGTTCCTACGTCCAGGCCATAGAGCATTAGTAAAGGCATTTCAGAAAGAATCAGAATGGAAATATGTGGTTGCCCATAGCCTTGCAAAAATAAGGATGTGTGTTGAGATGTGTGCTGGTGTTATGCTTGAAGAACTGGACTATTACTTTTATATAGGATGGATTTTCTCTAATTACTGAACAGGGATTTTCCACAAAACAGTCTGTGTGGATTTTCTCTTTTGCCTCTCTGGTATGTGATGGTGAACAGCACTCCTTCTTCCAGGCTGATCTGAAACCAGAAGTTCTTACCCAACTTCCTTAGTACGACTATAACAACAAAAATTATAAATGGCTAGCTTTATTACATTTTTTGAAGTGGGGATACTGACAACACTTCCCATAACTGATATTTATAGTCTGTTCTGAATGTCAGTAATGAGAGGATGCTCAGCAGCAGTCATATATATCAGCTGTTACTTGAGAAGTTTTCTTAGAAGGGCCAGTATAATTTTATGATAGAATATTTTAGGGGAAAGGGAATAAAAGTTAGAATATATTTAAAGTGTGGACTGAGAAGGGGTATAAATCCTATTTATAGTAGATTAAGAAAGGAAAACATTTCAAAATGTAATGTACTAAAGCAGTTGGAGAGGAAAAGGATAGTGAATATTGATCATACTGTCTTACACAAATTTGTCAAGATATTGGCAGATTCAGATTTGGTATTTTACATTTCACCAATTTGAATCCAGTTCACTTACATGCTTTGTAATTATAGCTGAGGGAAAATGTTAGATTCAAGTTTATAATGTTTAGGCTTCAAGCATATGTCAAACATAGCCTTCCATGAGGAAATTCCCATTCATGTGCAGTTTTGCCCAAATGGTTTTTGGCTTCTGGCCAATCACATGCCATTTATGCTCCAGGGACTAGTGTAGTTCATAGAATTAAATTTCAGATACACTTGATTTTGAATGCAGAATGTAGTACACCTTAAGATAGATGTTAAGGCTATTTTCCTTACAAAAGCCTTAAGGGACTCTTAACAGAATCTATACCTGGGACCAAATACTGGCAAATAGTTATTAGCTAATTTTTGCACTTCAACTTAAATGTACTGTAAATTTCTTTTGACTTGTTTAAGTGTCCTTTAAAAAAATCTGAAATCTATTTATCATATGTCTATATTGAAGAGGGAAGGAAATTAATTTTTTAAAAAAACACAGCAGACTGAAAATGTATAAGAGACAATGAATCCCTTAGATGAACTTATTTGAACCCCATGTGATAAATGCTGTGGTAATAACTGTTAACGTTGGATACCTGAGTTGTGAAGCATTGAACTTACACGCTATGTTTACATATCCAACCTGCCTGTCAAATTGGTTCCTTCCTTGTTTGTGAGCAATGGGGCTGTAGAAAGCTCTTATATTTGTGAAGTTGTTAAAATGTAGTAAGATAAATAAAATTTCATGTGTATGTCAAAAATGTCATGTCCTGTTAAAAACATGAGCCACCATGGGAGAGGGCCGATCAGCAAGCTCCTTCATTTAGTAAATACTTTATGCTTCTATGAGAGTAGTTATAACATAGTGATTACTCACAAATGCCTCTCCTTGATCCCATCTCAGCAGTCATGTCTCTCTCCTCCAGTTAATGGTCCAGAGTAGTTCATGATCTTTAAGGAGTACAGGATAAAAAGCAATACTAACAAGACTTCATGATCTAATCTGACTGCTCTATTTGCAGAGGGGACAAATGGGTAACTCAGTTCATTCAGCCATTGGATGAAGGCAAATATTCAGGATTGCTGCTACCTGCTTAGATCTAAGGAGGAACTCATTGCTGAGGGGGCCTTTTGCTTGCCTTCTGCTGAAGGTGAAGAAAAATGATTAAACTTTTTGCAAGTGATCACACAGCAAAGTTCTCTGTAAATTACCAGCAAGGAAGCTCCTAATGCTGGAAACTATCATGTCTCTAAAGTAATTATGATGGCACTTGCCCTACAGTTTTGATAAACCTCCCTGAACTGAGCTTCACTTCTAGTTACTAGGTGATTTGTCATTGTCTTCTTCAAGGTTCCTTTTTCAGCTTCCCTACTGCCTGGGATTTTCTTGAGGCCTCTTTTTAAAATACAGGCCAAGTGCCAACTCTGTTAGCTTTCTGGGATTAGCCAAGGTTGGCTTGGCACTGCCACCTTCTGTGACAAGGTGCTCTCTTTTTTGTCACCTAGGGTGCATATTGTTCCCTACTCTTAACACTTCCCATTCACTGGCACACAAAGCATAGAAATGTCTTGTAAATGCAGTTAAATATTGATAGTAGTCTGACTAGATAAAGGGCTGTCTTTCAAAGGATGAATTTAACTGGCCCCTTGTGAGATCATAGCTAAGTCTTTCCTGCCTTTCCTTTTCCTTGCCCAGAGGATGTTAATTTATTTTTGCACATAATCCTTGGCATCAAGGGGTTTATAAAAAGAATGTGAATCTGGGTGTTGAACAACAGGGAGCACATCAATATTGTTTTTATTGTTAGCCGCCGCTTTGAATTTGGTGGCATATACATTTAATCATTTCCCTTGTTTAACAAGAATCTCCATATTTAGCACTACTGGATGCTCCTTGCTGAGTGTCAGTGCAGGAAGATAACTTAATACATTTGAATGCATATTCTATATACAATGGCTCATTTTATTTGAAATCAAATCTTCAAAATAAGTTGGGATTTCAAAACAAGCAGTTCCCTTCAAATGCCACAGTGCATTTTGTCAATAATCTTCTACTTTATACACATATACATTCTGTTATTAGATACATTTATACATCTTTTTTTTTTAAAAATTCAAGGTATAAGATGGTAGTCTCTCAATTTTTTAAATATTAATAACAATCTGGTGAAATAGGCTAATTGGAGAGATCATGATTATATACAGCAAACTTCACAAAAACTTCAATAGATAAATTATGAAGTAATCAAAGAGCAATTAAAGAACAGGATCTCCTTGGTTCCTTCTCCATGTTTCTAAGATCATGTCAAGTGTATACACATTGTGAATTGTTTTAGATCTGAGGACTTGAGACTAAGATTCTGCATCCCAAATCCTGAAATTGCTGTGGAAATCATAGCATGCCTATCTAGTCCAAAGGAGTCAGGATGTGATACAAGAAGCCTCAGAATCATAGTAATCTTACTTTGGCGGCCTTACCGCCAAAGTTTCTAGTTGCTCCAAAAGAAACACTAAGCTTCTTCCAAACTAAACAAGAAGCAAGCTTCAGACTTCCATCTTTAACCAGATGGTTGGAAGCCAGAGCAACTTTCAACTGCCTTTCCTTGCAAATTTGTGCTTATAAGCTGTTCTTGTTAATGTATGTATTTACTATTTCAATTTCAAGGCTGTCTTGACTCCACAGTGACACTGTATGACTTACAGAAAAACAAAAACATATCAAGGAGAAAAATGTTGACTGAAGGCCAAAAAGCCAAGCAACAAATAACTAACCAAAGGTCTTCCAATTTGCAAAAAGTCAGAAAGGTAGAAGCAATACAAATCCCTCTTGGAGTGATCTTGACTTGGATTTAGAACTCCATGCGTACAGGAATAATAAACACTAGTTATGTCCCAACTTGTGCTGCTGGCCCCGGAGCCACTATAAGTTGGGTGGCATACAGTTTAATAAATTGCTTTGTTGGTCACATAGCCAGATATTTAGAATGGATTTGGCATTTTTATACACCTATCTATTCCTTCCCAAGGACCTGGCTAGGCAGGTGATGTTTGATGGTGTTAAACGTATCATCACAGAATATAAGCTGTTCCAAGTAATGCTTCCTTTTGCAATTGACTGATAGTGATATTGTCAATGTTGATGGTGTTCAGTGGTGTTCCAAATGTTTTGTAATAGCACCCAAGGTGCTGTTACTATTAATACTACCTTTGCTTTCATTATTATACAACTACTCTCCAAGATTTCCCTTGGTTCTTCTAAAGATGAGTGTTCTGTGGAAACTGTAACATCTATAACCCTTAGTTTATATGCAAATTATGCTAGTACAAAACAATTTTGCTTATCCAAATTACTGAAGAAAAATAATTAACAAAACATGGTTAATCCACTTCTCAGCTCATTTTCCCAATATCACTTGTCTATACTGGATTGACTGAAGCAATGTGGTTGGGCTGGGTTTAATATGCAGTCATTGTGGCTTATAAACAAAAAAATATAGCTTATCATGTTGCATGAACTCACCAAATGACAAGAACACCATGGTTTAATGTGCAAACTCAAAAACCGATGATTAGGAAAATAAGACAGTGCTACAAAGTGAGCCTTATAAATTGGCAAAGCAACTGAAGGAAATTCCTCATCCCTGTCCTCCATAAGCTGCTTTGTGAAACCTTGCTCGAAGATAAGCTGTTTGCTAAATCTGCTATCTTTTAGATGTGCCTGGATTCTCTCCTTACATAATGCTAGTCATGATGGGTTTGCAAACTGAATTGCTTCCTGGAAGCCAATGAAATCATGGTAAGTCCTTCAAAAAGTCTTGACTGCCCTTTACAGCTGAAAGTGCAGGACATTTGGTTGTGAAAGCCTCAGTCCCTCCTCTTTGTTTCTCTCTTCCATCTCAGGGGAAGGAGTTTGGAGCTCTGGTTCTGGCTCGGGCTCTGGGTGAAAAATCTGTTGCTCTAGGAGGGCTCCTCCAATGCCATACTGTGCCTCGTGGGCTGTCATTTCTTCAGCAGATACATGAGGAAATCCTAGAACAAAATTTGCAAACCTGGGAAAAGGAGGAAGGACCACTAAGCAGAATAAAGTAATATACCAAACACTTAAAAAACACTTAAGGTCACCCCCAAATTGCCAGCATTCTTGAGGTCAACAACTCTCATAGCAGTGCTGGGTCTAGCTGAGAGACCAGTAAAATGTGGACAGCCAGCAGAAATTGCTAGTCCTTAATATTGGTCAATTGTCCTAATGGAGCTTTCCTTTACAATATTGCCACAATTCCGTTAAAAAAAAGTTTAAGCATTAGCATCTCCCTATTGTATATGGAATTTAAACTGAGAAAGGAATAAGCTTTCCCCAAGCTACTGGGTGAATTCATAATTAATTGCTTTATGGGTGAGATAGGCAGTCTCTAATTTAATATCAATCATCTAAGAAAAATCTGAACTGGACTCATAATTAATTATCTTAATAATTATGCTGTCTACCTCTGGAAGCTTGTTACAAGCTTGTTACAGTTTTTGCAGCTTTTATAGAAGAAAAAGTGTAAAAAGGGAGGGATGTCAGGAAGAAAAACGGGAACCCAACTCCACCTTGCTTTAATCTCACCTACGAAGGCCTACAGAGATGACTCCTGTGGATGTGCAGCTCCTAACGGAAAATAATCTTTTGCTATTTAAAATCCTGAATGAAGATATGGAAAAAAATGTTGTGACAAAAACCATGCACCTTTGTGGAGATTGCAGTTTGACCACAGCTATCCAGCAGGGGAAAGTAGGATTCCTACAAAATATGCGCAGCTCTTCCAGAGCCTTCACAGTCTCTGTTTCTCCTTGTTCCCGATATTCATCTTCTGTCAGATAACGAGCCTCCCATTTTTCTGGATGGAAATATTGAGAAGCTTTTCTAAACCAGACAGAGAAAGAAAAAGGGGAAAAGACATTATATTGGCATTTGAAACATTGTAGATTAATTTGAAACCCAAAGGATGTGGAATATGTTTTGAATCTGGCAGGCAGACTGTTGCCTCTTGACTACAGCATACCAAAGAATGATATTTAAAGCAGTTTGAATTTTTTAGCTGTGAGATTTAAATTCCAGTGACTTCTTTCTGAGCAGACATATGGAAGTTTGTGTTGTGATGCTTCACAATGGGGAAAGGTAAGAATTGACTTTCTAACCTTGCCCCCTTGGAAATCAGGTATCCTTAAGGTTTCTCCAAGCAGTTAAACTTGAGTTCTTGTATACCAAGTAATTTTGCAGATCCTTTGAGATTCCAAACATACCTGAGTATGATTAGAATTTCATATGCTGAAAGAAAATGCATTTGATCTCTTTTTTCCCCCATATTCCTAAATTGTTGCTAAAAGCCCTAACATACAAATATCATATCACTGTATGATATTTGTCATAAATTCAATTTAATGGTTGAATAGCTGTATCCCTTAAAAGCACTTGTATTTAGATGCATGATAAATTATCTGCCAAATATAGTAGAACATCCTAGCATGTCTTCATCTGAAAGAGTGATAAAATGAAATCTATTTGCATGTAGTATCTAGTACAGCAATGATGCTAAAATGTTCTGAAGGAAAATGTTAAAAGAGTAATCGCTAGAACATAATCACGTTGGAAAAAATCTCTAATAATACTACTGTCTGAAATGACATACACACAATACAGCATAAGAATACAGCTGCATACTTTCCAGACTACCTTTTCCTCACTCAAATGCACACCAAAGTATTTCTTGTTTCCATTCAAAGTAAACTTTTGAACATTGCACAAATACAGCAAACATATTTTATGAAGTGACTTTTCTAATAACGGGCAAAGAAGTACAGTAACATTAACTTGCATGTAAAAACTGGTGAGTAGATAAATCGGGTACCACTTTGGTGGGAGCTGGCTGGCTTCGGCGGGACGGGCGAGTGGTGATTTGGAAGCAGCCCACCCTCCTGCCGGAGGTGGAGCAGGAACTGTGGAGATGCCCGGATGCAACATCGCTGGCCAGCGTGGGGGCGGGGTTAGTTTACACAATTGTATAAATAACTGATCTATGTAAGCTGCCAAGAGTCTTCGGTAATTGGCGGCATGGACGTGTGTAAAATAAATAAAAACTGTATCTTTTTTTAAAGTGGGAAAAATTGAATCCAAATGATGCCCAGCAAAGATTGGGTGGAATTACTACCAATTTCTCAGCTTTCTCTTTCTTCCTCCAGCAGAGATCTAACTATTCTGGCAAAGTGAGGCGTTGCTCTCTTGGTGGGCTCCCCACGATATGCTGAATAGGGTCGAAGAAAAACACGACACGGTTCTCCTCGGGGTGAGCGAGCCCCGACTAGCGCCAGAGCATGCTCTTTTATTAGTTATGGT
>JANHZU010006303.1:37604-51338 GCA_032468055.1 Acrochordus granulatus | reverse complement strand
GACAGGGAGGCCTGGCGTAATGTAGTCCATGGGGTCGCGAAGAGTCGGACACGACTGCGCGACTGAACAACAAAAAGCATGCTTAACCATGCCCAGATCCAGTGCTTTGTTTGTTTCAACAGGTGGCCATTTGGAAATGTTCTTTTTCACAGAATATATGTTCAAAAGTCTCCAATGTAACTTTTTGTTTCAGCAGAAATACAGACTGCTAATTTCACTGAGACACCTTTTAAAAAATACATTTTTAGTTGCTCTGATAGTCAATTACAAGGGATTACGCTATTAAATGTTGGGGCTAATAAATCCTTTAAAAACTCCTGCCTAATAAATGCTAGTAATAACAGTGATTAACAATAAATTAAATTCAGAGAATGAGGAATGTAAGACATTATTTTTAACTGGCCTGGCCCATCAGGATCCTATTATTCAGTTTCTCCTCTGCACCTGGAGCATATTAGAGTGTAATACAATCTAAACACTTTCTTCCAGGGGGCCATTGAAAGGGCTTAGACTAAAACAATGTTCACGCTAGTATAGTCTTTGACCATTTTTTCCCTCTAAAGCGTATCTTTATAACATGAGCCTGAAGGAAATCACTGCTTTCAATCTAATCCTAATGGTTAATTATAGGCATATGCTTAATTCAGGACATTCAGTACAGTGAGTACAGTGAGCAAGATGCAAGTTTTCATAGCAAGTGTTTAAGAAGCACATAGGTTACTCCTCATCTCTCTCCTATTTTGCACTCAGCTCCCAGAAAGGGAATAGGTAATATTCAAACTTCAGTTCTCAATTCAAATATCCTTAGGCTTTTTTAGATATTTGGATTTCAACAACTTTAATCTGACATGTTCTAAATCATAAGGGTCATTTAAAATCAAGCATAACTTTCAGATACTTTAAAAATGTAAGAACTGTAGCAGAAACATTACTGAAATATGCATCTACATATGCATCATTACTGAAATATGCATCTACATATGCATCAAATTCTACATATGCATCATGTAGAATTGTTAGATTCAAAATGTTGCCATATATTTAAAATTCTGTACCTTTCAAAAATATTTGTGACATCTAGCTAACTAAAACTGGGAAAAGGCATTGTTCAATCTCTGAAAAGAAGACTTTTGATTTTCCAGTATTTAATCCAATACATAAAATAGACCATCTAGCCTACCTTTCTTTTTTTTACATAAAAATAACCTGAAAACTAATTGACTAACTCTGCTGTTACTACAAACCTTTTTTTCTTGTATGTCACTCTAGATTTCTGATGACATTATCTATCAGATCACTGTATGTTCTTATTTTGAACACGCACATTTACCCCCCAATACACACACTCATGTAACAATTTCAGGGGAGGTAAATAAAGATGGCAACTGTCACCATGTGATTAAAGCCCTGTGACATAGATCAAAAACTGGTGGAGCTTTGCTAGTGTTAAGAAAAATTCTCTGCAACAGAGTTATGAGTTCACCTGTAAAGTTTTTAATATTCTATTTGATTATTGTATTTCTTATAGGTTATAAATCATTTTGGCCTCATTGGATGCATAGTGGTACTCAAATGTAAATCATCATCATCATCCTTACTTTGACTATTATATAATAAGATTATCACCTGCTATACAATGAGTATTATATTTAATACATAGGTAATACAGCAACAATTTAGGGTTTAGGGTTTGGCACCAGCCGAGACCCCAGAGCAGGGGAGGTAGGGTAACAATTATCATTTGGGAATCTCTTACAGCTTCCAAGGGCCATGCTCTACTTTTATCTGGTTGTGAGACCTTGTTTCTGAATCTGGGCTTGCTGGATCAGTTATGACTGTTGCTTCTGTACCACCCTCCCTGCTGTGTAGCAACATACCTGCCTGAGCTGCTGGAGGCCATCTTGGGATTGGTGGTAGAATTCCCCAGACTTATGATTCTGAGGGACCTCAATCTGCCATCCCTGAGTTTGATCTCAGAAGCAGCCCAGGGTTTTATGACCATGATGGCCATGATGACTATGGGCCTATCTCACATTATCTAAGACCTGACTCATATTAGTGGTCACATGCCAGATATGATTTTCTTATCAGATAAATGGCAACTTGATCTGGTGGGGGATGTGACTGTAACCCCTCAGTCACTGTCAGTTATCTTATGCTATTCCTCTCTGCAGGAAGGCTGGGTCAATTTGAATTGTCCATCCCAGGTGATGGACCTGAATGGGTTTCAAAGGGAACTGGGGTGGCTTTGCTGCAAGTTCCTGCCGAAGCCCTGAAGAATCAAAGGGCACCCAAGGCTTTGGATAGAATCATGTCTCTGTGGCCTCTCTTGACCCTACATGCCCATTGCCCCCCATGGTTTATTGAGGAGCTGCAAGCCTTGAAAAGGGCCCTAAGATGCCTGGACTGCAGCTGGAGGAAGACAAAGAGTGAATCTGACTGAACACAGGTTAGAGCCACTATTAAGGCCTACCTTGTATCAGTAAGAGTGATGAAGAAATGCTACTTCTCAGCTCTTATTGCATCTACAGAGTGATGCCCAGCAGCCCTGTTTAAAATTATCAGGACCCTCTTGGACCAGGTGGCTTAGAGGACATCCCAAGGGCAAGCGACAGAATTTGTGGAACAGCTGATGGACAACATTGCTGGGATCCGCTCCCCATTGGACTCCGTACATGAAGCAAGTCCAGTTGTGATGCCCAGGTAGAGGTGTTACTTGGTCTATCTGTTGCACCTGAGGAAGTGGACAAGGTCCTCACTGCTGTCAGGCCAACCTCCTGTCAATTAGATCCTTGTCCGTCCTGACTGGTGAAAGCCTCCAGGACAAGGATTTCCATTTGGGTGCAGCAGTGATTAATTCTTCACTGCA
This sequence comes from Acrochordus granulatus, assembly GCA_032468055.1. Classification (NCBI taxonomy): domain Eukaryota; kingdom Metazoa; phylum Chordata; class Lepidosauria; order Squamata; family Acrochordidae; genus Acrochordus; species Acrochordus granulatus. The sequence continues at coordinate 48,469 of JANHZU010006303.1, read as the reverse complement.
GAAAGGGACATTCCCTGGAACTTTAAGGAGGCCCTGGTACACCTCCTTCTTAAAAAAAATCTCTTGACCCCACCTATGTACACTGATGATGCATAGTTTTATATCTCCATCCCACGTGTTACTGTGACTGCCCTTCCACAGTGCCTGGAGGTGTGAGGGCATGGATGGGGGACAACAGGCTTCAACTGAACCCTGGTAAGACTGAGTGGCTGTGGATGTTTGGGATTTTGAGTTCTGAGTCTTTAACATTTTTAGTTCTGGATAGGGTAGCACTGCCCCTGAATTATGTGGTTTGGAACCTGAGAGTTCTCTAGACTCAGGCTTCCTGTTTGAGGAGCAGATGGCAGTTGTGGCTAGATAGCCTTTCAACATCTTTGTATTGTGCACCAGTTTCACCCATACCTGGACTTATGCTAAGTCACTCATGCCCTAGTATTATCTCACATCTGGACTATTGTAATACACTTTACATGGGACTACTGTTGAAAAGCATCCAGAAGCTACAGCTGGTAAAGAGTGCAGCTAGGCAGACAGTTCTTGGCATCCCAATGATGACCCATGTGACATTGTTGTTATATAAGCTGCACTGATTGCCAGTTTTCTTCCAGGTGCAATTCAAGGAATTGGTTAAGACTTCATGGCACAGAGCCAGATTATTTATTACTATATCTTCCCAATGGGTTGAGCCCGCTCCACCTGTGCTGGCAGTAAAGGCATGCTATGGATCCTATCAGCTGGGGAATTTTGGCTGGTGGGATCCAGAAGGAGGGCCCTTTCTGCCATGGCACCTGCCCTATGAACATCATTCAACCTGGAATGAGACCAGCCCCTTCTCTTTCAGCCTTCCATAAAGGCTAAAAACATGACTTTGCAGGCTGGCCTGGGATCCAGGTAGCTATGTGTCATCTGGGAGGTGTCTGTTAGACTGACAACTCCACCTCTGTTTTAGCTTCTTGCCATCTTGTTATCCTGTTAACTTTTATCACTTTTATCATATTTATTGTGTATGATTTATTGGGCATTATGTATATATTATTTTACTATAAGCTGTCCAAAGTTGCTTGTAGTGACATTGGTGGTGAATAAGTTTAATACATAATAATAATAGTTATCATGGGGAAAATAGGAGGATGGCTGCTTCAGAACAATAAGTTGCTCAGTAGTTCATTTGTACTAATGAGTTATATATGTTCAGATATTTGTATAGCCCTTTTTGATGACAAACAACTAAGCAAGATAATTGTACCCCAACCCTGCTTTTCTTTTCTAAATCCCTATTTTCCTCTCTGGATTGTTTGTTCCTGAACTTGCTTACTTTACTGGAGAGCTTACAGTAAAAATAATACATACATAATGCCCAATAAATCGCACACAGTTACTAGATTAATTCCATCAACTGAAGGCAATTCGACACAGTTCAAGCACAGGACTTGATCTTATGTATTCAGCTATTGTTTTATTATTTCAGAAAAGGGATTATTATCCCATAGATAACATATATTTGTATCAGCAGGACCTAGTCTACAGTCTTATCCATATAAAGGGGGAAAGAGCATGTGTGAGAGAAGTCATAAACTAAAAGAAATAATATTCTTCTGGAACTTCCTTTTCCCTTATGCAACCTTCACCTTGCAATGGTATCAAGCATGGATTTGATCCATATGAAAACTCCAAGGGAAATCAGGCAGTCTGTATGTAATGTTGCATTTTGACTGCACAGCAATATCAGCAACAAAAGTCATCTGATAGAAGAAGTATAGATTTTTTGTATCAAAGGAACTAGCTTTCAATAAAAGCCAAATAAAATTCAAATAGAAATACATCGGCATAGATAATGATAGCTTGGTGGGAAGCTGCAGTTTTGGAATTGAATGCATTGAGCATATAAACAAACATTGGTCTTTACCTAACCATTTCTTTGGGGAGTCAAAACTCAATACATAATTAAATGAGTTTCTTTTTCATCCAAATGCATACTGATGTGATGTATGCTCTCCGTACAAAATAAATGTCCTTTACTGTGTGTGACTCTCACAAACACTGCAGTTGTTGTCATATCTCAGTAGAAGAACCTTATACAGAATTCTGTGCCTAAAAGAATAAGTTCTTGTTACACACTGAGGAATCTTGGGAATTTCATTAGTACCATAAACAACAGAGAAGAACACTAGAGAGATAGTAAAAGTAAAAATGATGCCTCTAATCTTGTCTTCCCCAGTTTGGGGCAATGTCAGGAGTGATGACTCCAGAATTCTAGGGCAGCATATAATCCCAATACATCTTGAGAGCAGGGGATTTATTCCAGTCTTTTAGTTAAGGCTCCAAAGAGTATATCATTAACTTTTCACTTCCCTAAGAATGAAAGATGGATGTTGTGAGCTTCATAAGGTCTTATCCAGAGTTAGCATAGTATCTTTCCCAGCAGTATGGAAAAAATGTGGGGTGGAGTGGGGTGGGAGGTATAGAAGCAATATGTATCAATTAGGAAAAGCAAGCAGAAGTCATAACATTTCATGGCATATGCAAAGTGATGGAAGTGATGAGCAATTTAATTACAGTAGGTTAAATGCAGTCCAAGAGTCATAGAGGATTTATTTATTTCAATTTATATGGTTGTCCAACTCAAAATCATGACTGACTATGGCTAACAACAGTTAAAAACACCATAACAGAAATGTAATAACAAATGCTTTATTGATAATCAAGATAAAACTCCCCATCAAATCAGCACCAACTTCCTGGGCCCTGCCATACATTCTCATCCCCATGCATTGTAGCATAGCCCAGTCTTCAAAGCCAGCATGTTTGGGCCTAATCTAATCCCTGAGCAGATGATGTTTTAAACAACAGGTGCAATGATAGTAAAATCTGTCTTCCTGGATCCTCCCAGATGTGAGACCCTAGTGGATAGGAGAGTGTGCTTCTCCTGCTGGATCAGATGAGATGGACAGACATAATTGGCATATATTTGTCGTAGGCTATGGACTTCAATTTTATAGTAGGCTACATTGCATCTGCTCTTTCTCATCACATTATGTTTTCAATGAAATAGGAATATGTAATACCCTGTACTGTAGAGAAGAGATTTTGCAAATAAGAAACTGCTTTATACTAGGCAAGTGAGTACACTGGTACAGCTATCTCAGCCTTATAAAAAACTCTTCACTGATAGGGAGTTTTCTACCTCTACTGCAGGTTAGTTTCTCCTTGTGTAATTATACCATACCAAATTGTTTAGTTGTTTAGATGCCAGAAAACCTTGTTGCTTTTCTGAATATTTTCTATTATTTTTATGGATGAAATTTAATGATTTCATCCTTGAATTCAAAATGTTTGAATTTCCTATGGTGTGTTCTTATAATTACTAAGTTGTTCACTATTACTTTGAAAGCGTTGTCGTGGACATGTCTGTGATACTGTAGGGTACTAGCATTCTCTGTATGATCCCATCATAAATTATTTACTTAGATATTTGGTTGTGAAATCTGCAGAGATACAGAAGGGATCTTATGTTCCCTTTATTCATTCAAAAATCAACCTGCTGGTTTGTGGGTCTGACTGAGTCTCTTATCACAAAGTACTATTAAAACATCTTTCTATGAGTAAGGAAGGGCCATTTATATTATCACACTCTTCATAGCCAATTCAACCAAAACCAATATTCTTGCTGAGTTTTTTAACATAACATAATTTAACCTTAAAGAGATAAGATACAGAAATCTCACCAACTGTACTACTCTGATTTAGAACCCAATTTATCTTTCAGTTAGGGCGGAGATTTTTTCAACTGTTTTCAGGCAATCTTCTTGTAAACCAGTCACCTGGTTGCTTTTTTTCCCAGATGAATGAAGAATGTGTAAGAGCTTGTTTTCTAGGCTATTAACTGAATAGACAATTGTATCTCTAATGAATATGCCTATATGCCCTTTTTACTTGACTATATAAAAAATGCATACTATTTTTGTTAAAACTGTATGAGTAATCACAATAGCCATAATTAGTGAATATTAATGAATAAAATTAGGAATTGGGAAAACAGAAAAATATCAGCTCATGATTTATTATAAAGTGTTGCTGAAATAAAACTCTATCTATATATTTTACTTCTCATTCACTGCCTACAATGTGACATAGTTTACTTCTCTTAAGAGTAAAGTGCAAACCTTACAAGTCATATACGGAAACATTTGATTCTCGTGTGTCATATTCTCCATTATTTTGGTCAAACAAAGAAATAATGAACTGATCATTTAAGTTACACTTGAAACCAAATTAGATTTTAAGCAGAAATCATTGCATACAGTACAATGAAATTCCTATTTGTTTTAGAAATAAACCAGTTCATTATAAACAAGAGATTGACGCATTAACATTTTTGTTGGCTAAGCAAACATACCCTTAAAACATGGTATTAGTTTGTTTTGGTTGAGTGGAATTTTAGATCTAATTTATTGAGAAGTTCAGAATGACATAGTTCCGAAAAAATTCAATTTTTCCTTTTCATGAGGTTTGTCAATTGAAATAAAGATTAAAATATATTCTCTCCTTAATTAAGTAGAATTCAGGAAAGGAATGTTTTGTTCATCAGAAATAAATAAAAACCCCAATTTAAGAAAATTTAATTGTAGACAGAAAAAAACCTTTTATTATGTCTAATTTTCCTCCTTTTTTGTCCTAAAGTCATTAACTCTAATGTTAAAGATTTCCCCATCTAGACTCAATAAATTTATGCAAATGACACACTAGCATTTCTGTCCGTGCACTTGATGGAAACCAAATTCCACAAAATGAACATGGCCAGAACTGCCTCCCCAAATAATTGGATTAATAGGTATTAATTAAAATGATTTGTAAGGAAAATGAGGTTTTCCAGTTAAAAAAAATTGATTCTCATTGGGATAAAGCAGCCATCCCTATTCTGATACACAAACCTGGCCCCAGACCAAGATACAGTACACATGGACATGAACACTGAGGGTTCCCTCTCAACTCTGAGCAGAAACAGCCCTCTTAAAGCAGAAAATCAGAATGGAGTTAAAAGAAAGGAAAGGGGAAGGGGAGCTGGATAGTAATACTAAATGAAAAAGAGAAGGAAAGGAAAGAAAGGAGTGAAAAAGGAGAGAAAGACAAATAGACATAATAAATACATGGCACCATCCAAATAGCAGCTAATGTTAGGCTTGAAGGATCAGGCTTAGTCAGTGTGGTACTAGCTAACTGATTTATTGATGTTACAAGGTCAAAAGAATTTCTCCAACTGCCTGTCAAGCATCTGCACTCCCCAGATAAGACTACAAACTGAGTCAAAATGAGGGGCTGGACCTTTGGCATTTGTGCATGCATAGTAACTCAAGGTTGATCCCCCTCTTAACCCCTAGTTAACCCTTAAACACTCTTCCTTCTCCTACAGCTAATCTTCAAAGGCACCCAAGTTTTACAAAACAGTATCATTTTTGCTTTTCCCCATTCCTCTATTTTATTTAAGGAGTTGTTACTCCTTCAATTCTTCCCCTTTCAGGGGAAAAAATTATCTTCCATGAAAAAAATAGGTACAGTTGTTTATATATTTGCACAAAAGTCTAATTACTTTTTTAAAATGTGGTCATGGAAAACTTTTAAAATCAATGCTCCCAACTCTTCAGATTGAGAGCCATTAATTCTATTTAAAATTGGATGATTCACAAAAGTATTTAAACTGTGTTCTTAAAGATAACTGACTTCACAATATTTTCTTTGGAGATTCTAACCTGGAGGCTGGGTAACAATTTCCATTACTGGGAACTGAATTACTATTTAATTTTCAAAATCTAGATCGGCCACTTAAAGTTGTCAGTTGTCAAGGTTAAATGCAAAATTGAAAATCAAGACAGGAATTTCATTTCATTCATGTTCAATGAATCAGTAGCATATATTTATATATGTCATAGTCAGAAAGCGTCGCCATGTGTTAGCCAGCAGACTGAAAAATATGTTTTGGTTATTATACATATTGACCAAACTGGCTTTATTTCAAAGAGAAATATAAAGGGCAATAGGTCAGTTTGTAATTAATACAATAGAATGAATAGACAAAAGAAAAAGGAAGAGAAATGCATTAATCTTTTTGGATGAGGAACACACTTTTGACAATTTGCAGTGGCAATTCTTGCTGGGAGTACTGAATAAAATAAATCTTAGAGGAGAGTTCCAAATGTGAGTTAAAAGCAGATACCAACAGCAGAGATTATGACTAATGGAGCACTTTCTGAAGATTACCAAATCAGTAAAGAAAAAGGAATCGCAACAAAGTTTAAAAAACAGGCATCTGGACTGGATTTTTCTCAAGTCGAAGATGTTTCACCTTTAATCCAAAAGGCTTTCTCAATTCAAAGAAAAAGGAAGGATGTCCACTCTCTCCTGTGTTACCACAGACCCACAAAAGGCAATGACAGCATTAATGAAAAAAATATAGTTTTGGAAAATATTCTGGATACAAAATCAATCTTCAAAAACCAAAAAAAAAAACCCAAGATTTTTAACACAAGAAAAAAAATCAGTCTTTCACAAGAAGAGTCTGGTTGTCAATTTACTCAGCAAAATATATTGGTTCATATCTGACAGGCAACAATCAAGATTTATTCCAAAATAATTACACTGAGATATGGGTAGAGATTGAAAGAGATCTTAAAAGGGAGAAGAACTTGGTTAGGATGAACTACAATCATCAAAATGAATGTACTACTCAGGACAAACTATCTGTTCCAAATGGTGCCAATCAGAACTGCAGAGAGAACTTTACAGGTAGTCCTTTCTTACTAAATGTAATTGGGACTGGAAACTCTATCACTAAGTTGACCATGCTGACTTACAATGGCTCTTCTGGCAGTCTTCGTTGCAATTCTTAGGCAAATCATACATAGTGGAAGCATCCTATGGTTATGTGATTGCCATTTGTTACCTCCTGCTGGCTTCCCCATTTTGCTTGTCAGAAGCCAGCACTGGAGGTTTCAAATAGTGATCACATGACTGCAGGATGCTGTAATGTTGTAATTATGAACCAGCTGCCAAGGGACTGAATCACTATCATGTGATCATGGAGGCACTATGAGGGCCTCAACTATGAGGACCAGAGGTAAGTACCCTTATTTAGTGTTATCACAACTTTGAATGGTTGCTGAATATAAACAGAGGGCAAACCCCACTCCTTCTAGCACTGAAGATGTTACCTAGTTGGGTAATGAAACCCCTGCAAGAAAACAACTAAACTCAGAGAACTCAAAGGGCTCCATAGTTTTATAAAGACATGGAATTCTACAAAGGGAATAATATGAGCCAAACAATTTTATATCTAGTTTCTCCTTCAAATGCTTTTCAGCACAGAGATAACTACAAGAAAAATGTAATTACATATACAGATATGGTTTGCCCAGATTCTATTAATAAAAACCACAGCTAGAACAACTCAGTGAGGGCTAGAAGATACTATTGATGATGTACTTACAAATCAACAGAAGGATAAAATCATATTGTAAGAAGGAAAATGGGATATTAAGAAAAAAGACAATACAAAAACAACACCATATCATATCAACAGGTATATATAAACATTTATTTAGACCTGACACAGAAACAGAACAAACAAAAAATCCCTGTATAATACAAAATTTTAAAGGACCAATTGCAACAGAACAATGAGAATCATTTATGAACTAAATCAATAAAATTTACATCAAATTATAACTTAAAGGAACACTGATACAAAATATATGGATGATATAAATCTCCAGTTTTTCTTTAGACTAAACACAATGTGCAATATTTCAATGAAGATTTTCAGTCATCCAGATGGAATTGTCTGGAGGACTTCTTTTCTTTTGGTTCAAGACATTTCACTGCTTATCCAAGTAGCTTCTTAATATCAGTCTGACTATGTGTAATGGTCCAGTTTGGAATGAGACTATAATATACTGATAAATTAACATTTCCCATTGACCAATTGTTTTGCAAAATTTACAAATTGTTTTTGTCTCTATGCTGTACTGTATCTATGATAAGGTTAACTATGAAGATATCTCATTGTATATTTTGTTTTTGGCTCAGTCAGGAAACCAAGGACAGAGATAAGAAGACATTATTTTTATATTTATAGAAAAGTTTGCTCAGAACCTGAGCAATATTCATACTAAATTTTGCCCAATTTATTTCATTTCTCTGGGACTAAATATAAAAATAATGGCTACATTGAGAATAATAAAACTATATAATATGAATTTTGGCATGAAGGATAAAAAACAAATTTATTGTAAATTAACATTTCACTGCAAAAAAAATTTGGCAGAAGAACCATAGCATTAATTTTTAAAAATCCAAATTAAAAAGGAGCTTTAATAGTTCTGACTACAACAACACAACAAGGAACTGGAAATTTTTTACTAAGTGTGGAGATTCTCTCACTTCCATACATAGCTAATGAGAAAAACAGATCCTTTCTTTTAGGAAATGTATGGAACTTAAGCTTTCTAAAATGCATGCATTGTTTCTATGGTAAGACATGGAAAAGGGGCAGAAAACATGCTTATGAATAATGTACATAAAACATAATTCTTTATATATATATGTCCCCATAAAAATGAAAAAGAAACAACTGGCTGCACTCCTCTTGTTTTATCAATTATTTATTTATAACACCTATTTTTCTATTTTTGCCTTAATGAGATCACAAGGTGATCTCACCCTTCTTTTTCTTTTTTCTTCGTAAACTGTATCTGCTGGATTTGTTTGGTTATGGTTGATTTCATATAGACCAGTCCTACTAAATGATTTGCTGTCACAGAGTTAGAATCAGCTTGAGGTCAAAAGAGAATTGCCTGTATGAAGTGAAGTCAATTCACACTATGAATGTACAGTAATATTTAATATTCTTGCACCTGCATTATGATCTAACAGTGGGCAAGGGATGCATTACATGAGATTACTAAAAGGAATTGCTGAATGCCACGAGGGATAATTCCTCCCCTGTAATCATCAGAGATTATGGTGGAAATGGGATGGTTCAATAACAGTGTACAAGCATGCAAATACTAATTGGCAATCAGTCTCTCACTGCAAGTAAGCATATTTTGATAATCCAACCCTGAAGTTACCACCTGAGATGTCAAGGTCAATTAGTGAGAGCTCTAGGAGTAACTGCAACATTGTTTTTCTGTCTTTCCTATAATAGATAATCTATCAAGGCAATCAAATGTCTTCTTTCAAATTTTCTTTCAAATCCAAAAGAATTTAGTAGGGCCAGTAGTGAAAGGTATATGCACTCTCATGTTTTTTGTAAGCTAATAGTCAGTTTTAAAAATCGCTGTCTTTCAGCTGTGGAGAAGAATGTAATGTTATGTGAAAATGAAGCTGCATCTGTGCATCTTGCTCTTTTGGAAGCTAGAGGATGGGATCAGTTGACTTGACACAGGGACTGTAAAGATGGTTAGATTTAAACTTAGTAGGTTACCATTACTAATCATTAGAGTAGGAGCTATTGTGTCAAAGTGTATCAATATTTAGCAGCTTTAATCCTTGCTTCATTAATTAGTTTTCCCACTTTGTTTAAAAACAGCATCATGTATTTTGCCATCACTTAACAAAAAGTGTAATGATTCTCTGTTAATTAAATACACATCCATGGGTGAAAGATAGAATTCATGGTAACTCAAATTTTATGATTTCCAGGCTCATCAGATGTTTTTCCTCCTTTTCAATGTCATGAGCTCTCTTATAATCTCAAAATGTATGGTACAGGTTTTATTACTGAATTTCATTCAGCTTTCATCATTGTTGAGATCATTCCCAGCATCAGTCTAAATGTTTCTGGCTTCCTCTGTGACTTATCATTTCTTCAAGTGATTACATAATATTCCCAAAGTTATTAGTAATGTTAATCAAAACTAATCTAGGATTTTCCTGACAGTTCCTTAAAGATGGCTATGAACAGTATTTTTCTTGTTTGGAGTTGCTAGAACAACTTCAGTTCTGAAGTTAAAAGTGATAACGTAAGCATGCATATGTAGTGTCTAAGTTATTTATAGTATGCCCTTAATCGTCTCTTATCATCCTAAAACAGAGATATAAAACTTAAGGAGAAAGAAAATACTATATTTGGGGCATAGAAGTCTTATTTGCAGGCACAGAACTCTTCCAAAATTTTCTAAAGGTAAAGGTTTTCTCTGCCAGTTTTGGCCAACTTTAGGGAGCAATGCCCAACTCTGTTTCATAGCCAAGGGAGCCAGCATTTGTCCCAAAACACTTCTATGGTCATGTGGTTAACATGACTATATGCCAAGGTGCATGGAACACTGTTACCTTTCCCACCAAAGGTAGTACTTATAGGTTTGGCAGGAACTGGAGCTAGTAACAGGAGCTCACCCCATTACATGGTGGCGCTTAGGTCTTGAACTGCCGAGCTGCTGACCTTCCAACCAACAAGCCCAGCATCCTAACTGCTCAATCACCATGATTGCATCAATCCCTCAGAATTTTCTACCAAATTGCAAATTCCAATATAGAGAAATAACAGAGGCCCTTTCTGTTTGTCTCACCTGAAAAGAGGCAGACTGAAGATGATACAGAAAAATGGTTGCACATCACCGGAATATCTCAGCAAGAGAAATCCAGCAAGAAAGATAGAGAAAGCCATCACAGGTGGCTTTTAGATAACACTCAAGATTATTTATTTCTGTGGTCATGTTATTTTATGGTACATGTATTGTATTATCACTAGCTTAATATTTCTATTCACTAATATCAAGAGCCCCCCAGTGAGGCACCACCTTGCTGTGGTTGGGGGGCTTGTGTGTTCTAATGAAGATGAGAGCTCTGCCAGAGGTTCAACCATACTGGAC
>JANHZU010006303.1:8053-21563 GCA_032468055.1 Acrochordus granulatus | reverse complement strand
TTTGGCCTAGACATCTTTCAAATTTTCATTTCTTGATTTCACAGGTTACTTGGTTCTTGGAATTTTTCATTTCTAAGCCATCCAGCATTAATTCAAGCACAGTTTGTTTTCTCAAAAATAAATTGTAGTGAGTTCAGTCTCACAGTCTTGCTGTGAGTTGTAGTCTTACTTAGTGACACATACAGTATAGTAGACAACAACCTTAAAATGACAGTATACCATTTGAATCCAGTGTTGTACAACTATTTTAGAAGCAACCCACTGAAAATTTGCCCTTTCTGAGATCAAATACAATGTGCTTGCTTAAATGATTTTAAGTTACTTACTTCGAATTTAAGTAAGGAATTCTAAGAGGATCTGAATGTTTGGCTTTCATTGTGTCCCATATTCTGATTCACTATACTTTACATTTTAATTTTAATTTTTATACTAGCCTATGATGAAAAATGGGTTTCTATTTTAAAAATTTCAGTTATATGAAAACATGTAACTTGGACTTTTTTGGCAATTTTTCAGTAACTGCATCAACTTTTAGTTATTATGGATAAAACAATTGTTTCCTTACTTGACAGTTGGTCACTGCAGATCTTTTGATATTTCTCCAAATGGTCCTCAGTACAATAACTTGAGTACTATTTTGCCATGAATACTTGAAGGTTGCCACAAAACTACATCTGGATATTAACCAGACAGCCTGATTTCCAGAATTCTAAATAAGCTCTCCTTGTGCCAGCATTTAACTGGCAGGAAGTGCATGCATGTCTGTCCCTCCAGAGAGAGTTTAAATCAGTATACTGTGCTGCAGGCAAGGAGGGAAAGAGTTACTGAAACAAAGGATTGTTATAACCCAGTTATAGCCCACTGGACTGAAATACATTCCCCTCAAGAAGCATAGAATTGTATTATCCTGAGGGTTGGCTTGTTAAGAGGCTATAGTTTTTGGGGAACAGATAGAGCTTTTCTTCTAATGTGGTCCTATTCCTGTTCTTGAGACAGGGTCTGGTCAAACTGGTTTCTCCAGATTTCCAAGCTGTGCCCAAAATTAAGAATATAAGAAAACACAAGACCAGAGTAGTTTATGGGATAGAGATACACATTTTAGTGTAATTGTCACACTGCTACACAAATGTATTCCCAACAAATGAACCCACATATATGCTTACACAATTCCAGATTTTTTGGAATAAAATATAACATTTTTGTATGGGGAGGAGGCTTGCATGTAAAAATAATGTAAAATTTTCACAAATATTTTATTAAAAAATAAAAAGAATGGGATTAGCAGGGGGTCCCATGGATATGAAATGTGTGTTTTTCAAGTTGAGGAGATTAAGAATATTTCTTATTGTTTTAGAAAATAAAGAGTTCCCTATTTATTTGCATCTAAATAACCACATAATAAACCCATTATTATAAATGCAAATTTAATTAGTGTGTTAAATGCAAATTTAATTAGTTATTTATATACATTTGAATGAGTTTGAAGTGGACTTCTGGTGAAGATTCATGGTGAACTAGATGTCCCTGACTATAACTATTGAGTGCCACTTGAGATAAAAGTTAAAGGCACAGAAAGACAAAAGATTTTTAAAAAGAGGGTTTGCTTGCCTTTTCTTTTTCCCTTGTTTTAATCCACTTTTATTTCTGGATTGTAATATCATACTGATAACCACCAGAAAAGCAGTAAAAATGGAGGAGGAAAGAGGATCTCTAGAGCAAATCACAGAGAGAGGACTTACACCAGTTTTGTTTTATAAAATTGAACAATTAGTAGAATAACTTGATCCTAAATTGACAGCTTTTGAAAAACTTGTAAAGATGAAAGAAGTGATGAAAGAAAAAGTTAAGAAGATGGAAAGTTCTATAAAACAAGTGTTTGAAGATCTAAAACAAATTAATGATAAAGTAGAAATTTTGGAGAGTAAGACAGAAGTTATAGATAAAGAGTTGGAAAGAGAACTAGATAATCTGCCTCTATTAGAATTGAGAGAAAAGGAACTTTGTTTGAGACTTAGGGCAATTCCAAAGAATTCTGATGAAGATATCAGAGAAAAGATTATTAAAGTCTTAGTAATTTTTTTTCATTAAGATGAAAAAAGGAGGAAACTGAGAAAGAAATTAACAAATATATATGGAATAAATTCAAGATTTGCAAGAATAAGATGTATTCCAAGGGTTATATTCCACTTTGTCAGGAAGACAAGGGATCAAATGCTTTTGCATAAACATTTTAATATAAGACTGAAGACTGGTAATACAAATATAATTGTTTCTAAAGAAATTACTGTTAGAATTTTACATAAGAGAGTTTTTTTTTCTTTTTGTGACTGAAAGATTAAAGTAGAAAAAGTTTCCATCTCAGTGGGACAAATCAGAAAGTGTGCTTTTATAATTTTTAAATAGTAGATGTTTTGATTGAATTCTGTTCATAGGTATTGGAGGAGATTCAAATGGAGGTGTCCTAGTCTACACAAAAACTCCAACAGGTACAACAGGAAAGTAAAAGTGATGATCCTGAACTAGGTGCTAGACTATCAATTTTTCTAAACTTTTAGTTTATGGATTACAGTTGCTTAACTTGGAATACAAATTAAGAAAATGTTCTTAAAAGAGAAAAAAATCATTATTTGAAAAAAATTAAACCAAGGTATAATTTGCTTTCAAGACATGCACATTAGAAAAAAAGGACATAAAATATTTGATTTATAAACATTTTAGTGAAGAATTTATTTTAGCAGGCAAAGCAAAGCAAAGAAATTGAGTTGTTTTGTATATAAAGCCTCAATTCAAACCAGAACTTGTACTGATTGATGAGCATAGTAGATTTTGTTAGGATGGAAATTAATATGTGTAAGTCTAAGATTAGGCATTTATGTCCCAAGTGAGAACAAAGTGTTTTTTTATTAATGACTTATGGTAAGAGTAATAGGTTTCTCTTATGAAAATTGGTATCTGATGAGGTCTTGGAATGTTCCCACAACTAAACAGAATTTCTGAGAAAAATTAAAATCACTGAAGGCAAATTATTTTAAAAAATCATTTATGGTTGATATATGGAGACAGAAAAAGAGTACACCTACTTTTCTGAAAGACTTACAGTAGATCCATTTTAAGAATAGACATGATTTATATTTCAAAGAACCTGACTACGAAGGTTTATAAAGCAGTGATATTGTCAAAGAATTTTCAAATAATAATCCTGTGAGTTTGGTTTATTAAAAAAACTAATTATTTTAGATAGAATCTAAACAAAATGTTGCTACAGAAAGAAGCAACAGTGAAAGATTGTAAAAAAAACTTAATTTTTTAGTAATTTGGATAAAAGTACTGATTTATGAATGGCTTAGGATGCAAGTAAAGATTTTTTATTATAGGTTATTTTATATAATAGTGAATTTAAAAAGAAGAGTCAAGAAAAAACACAATCCATTTTGGATGAAATAAAGAGAAAATAAAAGAACTAAAGAAATTTCCAGAGAAGATACATCAAAGTTTTACAATGACATTTAAAAAGAAAAATGGAAATAAAAATGATTTATATAAAGAAAAAATAAGTTTGCAGATAAACCAAGGAAGTGGCTAGCATATTAATTACAAAAAGAAAAAAAAGTCTATTGAAATTACAAGAGGAAGATACCATATTAAAGGACAATATGGCCATACAAAAAGCATTTCATCAATATTATTCCAATATTATCTCTCTTGAAGAATTAGATGAATAGCTAAAGAAGCAACATTTACTGAGGATTACAGAGAAACAGAGACAGATTATGAATGGACCTGTAACAATAAGGAAAGTTTCTGAAACTATAAAAAAGATTAAATCTATGAAAGGTGCCTGGACCGATGAATTATATGAGGTTCTTATTCTTATTATAAATTTATTTATTTACTGATTCATTCAATTTATATAGCTACCCATCTCAACAAGTGACTCTTATGTGAGGATAAACTTTTATAACATTTAAGAAACACAATGAACTCTATTCTACAGGGAGGAATGATGACAGAGAGTTGGAAAGAGACCAATATAGCATTAATACCTAAAGAGGGGCAAGAATTGACTTTAAGAAAAAAACAATTGTCTAATATGATGAGAAGTTATTCACAAAAATTCTAACTGATAGACTGAAAATAATTTTGCAAGAATTTATTCATGAGGATTATTATGGGTTTTTACCTCAAAGACATTTGAAAGACAATGTTAGAAATGTGCTGGACATTTTTAAATACTCTGAGCAACATAATAAGAAAACAAGTGATATTGATTTTCTCAGAAGAGACCTTTGAACTGGACTTTCTTGTTCAAGATTCTGAAAGATAAGAATTTTAGAACAAACATTAAAAAATGGGTAAGTTTGATTTACACTTCACATAAAGCACAAATAATTGTTAATGGAGATCTAATGTGACTTGATGTTGATTCTGGAAGATCCTTTAAAGGGATTTGACATATTAATTGATAGATGCATTAGTAGATTTTAACAGAAGATGAAGATGTTAACACAAATGTGAAAAGAGAAAATTAAACAGAATTTATGAATAAACTGGTTTCAAGATTCTGAAGAAGATAAAATATTTGAGTAACATTATGACAAATATGAACTGTATGTAATTTCAAAATACCTATGTTCAGACATGGAATGAAGTCAAAAATGTATAAGAAGATTAGAGAAACTCCAACTTCCATCGCTTAGGAAAATTCCTGTAATAAAACTAAATGTCTTGCCTAGAATGATGTTTTTGTTTCAGATAATATTTGCTTTGATAATTGATGCACCATTTAAAAGTGGTAGAAGGATATATCTACATTTGTGAGGCAGAGGAAAAATGTGAGTGAAATATAAAATGTGCCAAAATGAAAAGGAAAGAGGAGAATTGGGTTTACCTGATTTGAATCTTGCTGTTTGGTTTAGGTGAAAGAGTGGGTGGGTGTTCCTGAGAAATAGAAGACTTTTGAAGGACATGATCTGAGATTTGAGTGGCATAGATATTTGTGGTGTGATAAAATCAAAGTGAATTTTAAAAATCATTATGTTAGATGTATCATCTAGAAAATGGACTAGATACAAACTCGCATTGTGCCTAAAGCACCTTTGTGGATCTGAACAAAAGAAGCATTTTATAGATGAGAAATAATAGGCATACATAGATGGCAAACTTACCATGATATGTTAAAATTTTGTCAAGGAAAATGTAAACGAAAATCAAGAGAAGAACTAATGGCAGAGAGATATAATTGTCAACGGTTCTCTTATTTACAATTATTAGAAAAATTTAAAGTAAACAAAAGAATTTATCATTTTGAGCCTTATAAGACTGAGGTTGAATCAGAACAATGTACAAATTATGAACTTGTATCTGCTAAAATATATAAACTTTTAATAAAATTTGAACCAGCATGAGAACACAAAAAGAATGTATGATAAAGTTGGTTAAAATTTTGGTTATGATATATAGATCGAACAATAGGAAAATATTTACCTGGAAGGACTGAAATTTACGCTATGTTATAATCTAAAAACTATTTTTTTTATAAAATATATGTCATTGGTATATGCTACCATAGAAATTGTCTAGAATGTGTAAAGGCATTTCAAATTTATGTTGCAAATTTGAATAATAAGAAGGGACATTTTATCATGTGTACAAAAGTTAGAAAATTCTGGATTCAAATCCATACACTGATTCAGAGAATTTTAAAGTTTAATATTCAATTGAGATCAAGGTTTTATTCTTTTAGGATAGATGGACACACAGGTGGAAAAAAGTTATGGGATTTTTTTTTTGTAAATGATAATTGCAACAAGATTATTGTATGCACAAAGATGGAAAGGTTCAGCATGACATACAATAGAGGAATGGTTAGTAAAAATGATGGGATTTGCAGAGATGGCTAAATTGACTTCTTTGATCAGATAAAAAATAATATCTACAATTATTGCTGACTAGAAACCTCTTACAGTCTTTTTATGCGAAACAGAAAAAAATGAATTTAGGATTTATAGTTTTAATATTATGCAAGATAGATTATAGATTAACATAGAATAAGAGGTAAATTTATAATTTAAATGTAATTTAAATATAAAAGATCAAAAGCTGTTTGTATCTTCGTGTCTTTTTTCTTTCTGCTCTATTTTTTATTTTTTTATTTTCTTGTACTTTTAGCTTTCTCTGATTTCTTTTTTATTTTCTTTGTCTTGGTTTAGTTTGTATTAATTTTTAACTATTTTGTAAAAAATCTTTAATTTAAAAAACTATAAAAGCATTTGCAGCAATACAGTATTACAAAATAAACTCCATTAAAACACATAGACATGTGGATCTAATCACTGTGTGTGTGTCTTCCCTGACTGCTTGTTCATTATTCACAGTTTTAGGCATGGATCACATGAAAATTGATTATAATAGTCACATGATAAAATAGTACCATAAACAAGGAAAATATACAATAGAAAACAATAAAAAAATTCAGCCACATTCATCTATATATATATATAATACAGTTCTGCTTGTTTATGTATTAACCACTGGGGGCCCTCAAACACAATTAAGTGCAGACTCATAGAAAACTTGTCCATTTCACAATAGTGAAACAAATACTAGAACAGTTGACTAGGAAAAATCAATATAAAAGGATATATTTAAAAAAGTGTTGTAAAATATATCAACCAGAAGAGATTTCTTCCCACATATCAGAGAAAGTGTTTGGGTACAGAATTGCAACTTTATAATAGTGGGACTTTCTCCACTCCATTAAGTTAATTGGCATTAATCATGCCAAAAAAATAAGAATTTCTCTTGTTATTGTACTTTTGATGTGACAAAATTTCTTAGTTATTGCCTTTTTAAAACAGTTATTTTAGGATAATACATAAACAATATCCTTAATATCCAATTAATATCTCCAAAATCAATATTCATTTAATATACCCAAAATAATATTACATTAATACCTCCAAAATTAACATTTGTGAGGAATCTTACCTTGTGTGAGAAATTTTTATTTGGAAAAATATATTGTCTATTGTAAGCCTGTACAATTGAATAGGGTGTATGTATAGTATGTGTATTTGTATATATTTGAGTACTATCTGAAATTTTGGCATCTACTAAAAGAAATTCTTAAGACTAAAGGAATCAGTCTTAATTATGGAGAGCAATAGTTCACAATTATGAACAATTGCCTAGAAATTAACTTTTAAATTCATGCAGATATTTCAGATTATTAAATCTGTAGATGTCTTGCTAATCTCTTTTTTCCTTGGACACAGTGAACTCAAATAAATTATGAATTTGACATATTTATAATCAAGTAGAATTTTGACATATCCAGTTGTAGATAACAACTATTTTAGTTAAATTTATGTGGTCAAAAACAAGATTAAAATAAACCAAGCAAATTATTATGAAGTCAATTCAATTTTATGGGTATTAACTT
This sequence comes from Acrochordus granulatus, assembly GCA_032468055.1. Taxonomy (NCBI): domain Eukaryota; kingdom Metazoa; phylum Chordata; class Lepidosauria; order Squamata; family Acrochordidae; genus Acrochordus; species Acrochordus granulatus. Next base: position 14,122 of record JANHZU010006303.1, on the reverse strand, counting down.
TAGGGACTACAGTTCCATTAAGCAATAATTTTGCTTTTCTTTTTTCTTCTATAAACTCAATAAAATTGAATTTTATTTCTTAATTTTTAAACTGAATGTCCTCACAGTATAATTGTATTTCTTCTGCCAACACCTTATTTTTCAAGAGTTCTAATCTGAATTAGATTTCAGTATTGGTAAATTCAATTAAACTTGCTGAAAAGAGAAAATTTGCAAGTGAATGGGGTGTTCTTTAAAAGAACTGCCATTTTAATTCATGAAAACAGACTAACTCTGAAGAAATAGTCATTCTTACTTGCTGCCAAATGATATTATGATTTCATAGTATGAAATGATTTTAAAAATGATTTCTTTTCAAGTATAAAATTGTACCGTGTGACAATTTTAAAGTACTGTAAGGAAAAAGAGGTAACTGTGTTTATTTTTGCTTTGTGAGAAAACCATGTAGCATACCTTTAAAATCAAATACAGATGCTTATTTATATCTACTTACTGTATATTCTGAGATGAGCACCGCACCCTCGAGTCAGTCACGACTGGCAGGGAAACCTTTACCTTTTTACTCTCTATTCTCATTTTTAACTCCCCTACAAGTTAGCATTGAGAGCTCATGCTAAATGTGTCCTAAATTTAGCTACCTGACATAAAAATATTCATAGAAAAGCAAGCTTAATGCATTCTGTATTCTAGGACTCTTTAATACTAAAGTTAGTTACAAATCTGTGAAACAAAATCAAAGAAAGCAACAACTCATAAATAAAACAGGGGAGGTTTTTTTAATAATAACTTTGAGATTGATACACTAACAGTATTTGTAGTAGGTTATAATTTGAAATATAGATTCATTATTTGATGTAGCTGAAGAGCCAAAGGCATTAATCTGATTATCAACCAGATAAAGAGAAGAATGAACTTCTTGCAAGTTCTGGCTTCTTCTCCACTTTATCCCTTTCAGTGTTATTGTTTGATGTTATCGCCTTTTGTAGTGTGCAAAACCAAATCAAACCATGTTATATCCAGGCAACAGAATAAAAACTACACATGTTTCTTTGTTTCTCACTTAGTTCTAAATAGACATGGATAAACGGCTCTGTTTATGTTACTTTATCATCCTTTCATGCCGTTTCAGGGATAAATACTTTCTCCAGCTCCCTTGCATATTGCTATGTTAAATACCCAAGAACACCTCAAACCTACCCCCCAAATTTTCTGATTATCTATAATCATTCCTCTCTAAAGGAGATCTCTGTCGACAGAACACAGATGGAGGACAATTAAGATAACGTTGTCGCCCGCATTCTTTGGGAGTAAGGGTGTCAATGAGCTGTTTATGAGGTTAAAGGGGCTGTTTGAAATAAAACTCCTGCCTTTTTCCCAATGCTTCAGTTGTGTACCTAGATACAAGGGCTTGCCTTTCACACAAGGTGATAAATGTTTGAGGAGGATTGCAAGAAATGCAGTGGGAGACTTTGGGTGAATTTACTGTTGCAACTGGCAGATGCTCAGAACTCCTTTGGCGATACTTGAGTCAACTGTGATGTGTCGTTCTTACATCCTGAATGTGGAACCACAAAAGCCATGGGTAAACCAGCTTTGAAAGATGGATTCTTCTCTTCAGGGAGTAAGGGTGTCAATGTTTTTCTTAAGCATGAAAAATCAGCTTTAAAAATTGCAAATAGAAGTTACCTTCAACAGGATAGAAATGACTGAAGGCAATTTCTTAATAAACTAACAATAACAATAACCATAAACTAACGTTAGCGGCAACAGAGATTGTGATAGTGATTCCTATGTATGGTGTTGTTCTGGAAGTGAGGGTAAGAAGACCACAAGGTGAATTTTTCTTTCAGAAGATTATATCATTGCCCAATGCAGGCAAAAAGGGTAGCTGTTTATTGGTTATTAACAAGTTGAATCTGAGATCAAGAGATGATATTCTGATTTTTGAAATTGGTAATGAATAAAAATATCGAACTCTTTCTGGTGAACAGTATGCTTAATTGGCTCAGAAAAGGATACCTACAAAGAGTGAAGAATATTTTATTTCTCCTGAAAATTATCATGTGCTTGATCTGAAAATTGGACATGAAACCAAATAAACAAAAATGAAATAAATAACACGCTCTTCATAAAAGCAGCTAATGAGCCTTTGAAAATCAGGTAGAAAATCACTCCGTGAATTGAATTTTTAAAAAAGGTTTTTGGTAGTGTTAGGAATGTAGAATGATATTCCTTCTGTGATGTGACAAATAAAACATACTTGAGTTGTATGTAATAATGTTAGAACTAAACTCCCTCTCTAAACAATTTTACTTTCTAGCTATTAACCCTTTCAAACATATTATTTAAAAAAAGATATGCATTATTTCTTTGTTTTATTTTAAATAACAGCTTCTGCTTAATTGTAGCTTGATTTATGCATACAAAAGAATACTTACAAATTGTGCAGTGCAGCTAAGCTTTGCACTACTATAAACAAATCCAAGTGCTGTACTTTATCCAGCTCCAGATACTTGGCTGTTCCACAACACACTGGCTCCGAATGAGCTGTTCATTCTAGGTTATACTTTACTGCCACCTTCTGTTTCAGTATCCTAGAGCTAGTAAGTCCATTGAAAACAAAACATCCAAGGAAAGAATTCAGAACTGATAGATTTTATTCCAATTAGGCTGTGTTTATGTGTTACTAAAAATACAATTCTCTGAGATTTTTTTGAACAAGTGTCACAGGTTGCATTCTGATGAAAGCTAAAAGTTGAAGGACTCAAGAATTCTGTGGCCATTTCTAGAATTTCAATTTGGTTTTAATTCAGACAAAAATAATGTTGATACAAAGAAAAAATGAATATATACAGTAACCAATATTTATAAAACAAATGTCAATAGGCATATCCTATTCTTCATTTTTAAAAAACTGACAAGGTAGTAATAGACTATGAAATACCAATTAAAAGTATTAAAAAAGCAGTATGGGTATGTTTAAAATAACAACTGCAGCAAGTGTCCTGGAAAACAGAAACTTCTGATAACAAGCATCTGTCAACCTGTCCATGGACATTAAATAAAAGAGTCTGATGGTATAGTAAAATTTGTTTTTTAGGAACTTAGAAACATACATTATATAATTTTGAAATAATTCCTGATGCTTGGCATTTAAAAAATAGTAGAAGCAAGGTTGACAGATTTCTGACATTTAAATGGTAATCTGTTTGAAAATTCATGATTCTATTTCTCGCTATGTGAATTTTTCTTGTGAAAAATGCAACTCAAAACAGTATTCCAAAATTTCTCTCTCTCACATATCGAAAAACACATTTTGACAGTGTGATATTAATTGGGTTTTTCCCTTTCCAAAAAAAACTTAAATTCCTTCTGTCACAAAAAGCTTTAAAAAGATAAACATTTCTCCTGCCAGTTGTGTCCAACTCTAGGGGGCAGTGCTCATCTTTGATTCATAGTCAAGGGAGCCAGCATTTGTCTGAGGATGTTTCCATGGTCATGTGGATGGCATGACTATACTCCAAGGTGCACAGAACGCTGTTACCATTCCCACCAATACTATCTACTAAAGGTGGTACCTATTTATCTATCTGAATTTTTACTTGCTTTTGAACTGCTAGTTGGGAGGAGCTGGGACAAGTAATAACAACTCATCCTGTTACATGGCAGTGCTTGGGTCTCAAACTGCTGAGCGACTTACCTTCCAGCCAACAAGTCATCGTCTTACCCACTTGGCTACCACACACCCCTATAAGGGTCTTTACACAGTTCTTATTAGCCTAATGAGCATGAACAGTAGTAAAGGTGCAGTGGCACAAGTGGTTAAGATGCTTGGTTTTTCAGCTGGAAGGTCAGCCAAGATTGAGACCCAACACTGCCATGCAACAGGGGGACCTCCTGTTGTCCACTTCAGCTCCTGCCAACCTAGCAGTACCACCTACTCCAACAGGAAAGGTAACAGTGTCTGTGCACTTTTGGCCTCTAGTCATGCCAACTACATGACCACGGAAGCGTCCTTGGATGAACACTGACTCCTCAGTTTGGAAACAGAGATAAACACTGCACCCTAGAGTTGGTCATGAACAGTACATAAAAATTGGGCACAGGCTATTTTTTGAGGACTGTGGGAACATTTGGATGTCTGAAATAATGTCATGTACATTTTCACAATTGGCAATCACTGTTTATAAAGTTGGTTGTCATGCATAGGTTGGCCACTTTTCAGATTTTTCCTGCCATTCCTCTAGTGTCTGTGATCTTATTTATCAGTTAAACTACATTCAGATTACTCTTCCCTCATTTTTTCCCTTAACATATTAGCATATTTCCAGACATTGCATAAACTTCTGTTTTCTAAGAATGCCTGTGATGGGTCTATATGGATATTTAATCATAACAATCATGCTGGAAACTTTGCTGAATATCATGTCCTCTTACATTTTAATGTTTAAACGTACTGTTAGCTGGGTATGACATTTGCTGGACATCAGGGAAGTATCAACAGGAATTGATCACAGTTGGTGATATGTTGCTCCTTGGGAGGAAAGCTACAGGAAACTTAGACAGCAAATTAAAAAGCAGAGATATTACCTTGCCAACAAAGTTCCATATAGTCAAAGCTATTAGTTTCCCAGTAGTAAGGTGTGACTGTGAGAACTGGACCATTAGAGTTGAACTGATTTTCTCTATCAGAATGAGATTTCATTTTCTCTTACAGCAGTTTGTCATCAAATATGAACTTATATTGCTTTTGTTTATTCATTAAAATGAACTGAATATGCACAACATATCAGCATCATATGGTCTATCCAGATATTGTATTTGGAATATTAGTTCAAGGTAGATGAAAGCTATGATATTGTTGCTGAAGTATTTTAGAATGTGAAAAATTTTAGGTGATTAGTGTGCAGAACATTCATTAAAATCTTCATAAAAAGAAATGAGGCAATTTTATGGAGGGTTGTTTTAGCCTTTCCCAATGTGGACACCTTTTATATGTGTAAGGACCTTCAATCCAGAATTCCTCGACACTGTATGGCCATTGCTGAGAAATCTGGATTTAAAATCCATGCATCTGGAAAATTCCTAGGTTGAAGAAAAATATAATGCGCCTTAGAATTTATGTTGCATGATTACTGCACAATAGTAGCAATCATAGATGTCTTGTTGTTCTTGTTCAGGTGCTTAGTCATGTCCAACTCTTCGCAGCCCCATGGACCATAGAAAACTAGGTCTACCTGTCTTGTACTGCCACCTGGAGTCCATGCAGACCCACGCCGATCACGTCTACAATACTATCTAACCAACTCATCCTCTGTCATCCCTTTTTCCTTTTGCCTTCAATCTTTCCCAGTATCACAGTCTGTTCTAATGAGTCCTCTCTTCACATTTTGTGGCCAAAGTATTTGAGATTCAGCTTAAGTATCTGTCCTTCCAATGAACAATCAGGGTTGATTTCCTTCAGGATTGACTGGTTTGATCTCCTTGCAGTCCAAGCGACTCTCAAGAGTCTTCTCCAGCAGCACAATTCAAAGTCATCAAGTCTTCAGCACTCAACCTTCCTTATGGTCCAACTCTCACAGCCACACATTACTACTGGGAAAACCATAGCTTTGACTATATGGACCTTTGTCAGCAAGGTGATGTCTCTGATTTTTAATATGCTGTCTAGGTTTCCTCCCAAGAAGCAGTGTCTTTTAATTTCAGGGTTGCATTCACCATTTGTAGTGATCTTGAAGTCCAAGAAGGTAAAATCTGCCACTGCTTCCATTTTTTCCCCTTCTATTTGCCAGGAGGTTAAGGGACCAGTTGCCATGATTTTAGCGTTTTTAATGTTGAGTTTCAATCCGGCCTTTGCACTCTTCTTCCCTTTGTGTAAGTGATGGGACCAGATGCCATGATCTTAGTTTTTTTAAATGCTTTTGCACTCTCCTCTTTCACCCTCATCAAGAGGCTCTTGAGCTCCTCTTCACTTTCTGCCATTAGAGTGGTCTCGTCTGCATATCTGAGGTTGTTGATATTTCTCCCGGCAATCTTAATTCCAGCTGGTGATTCATCCAGCTCAGCATT